>JAWWLR010000128.1:29645746-29661156 GCA_035041075.1 Acraspis erinacei | reverse complement strand
ACGCTAGTGAACCCCCACTCTACTACGTGTCGAGTGGGATACTCCCGCCGAAGTAAGCAGATCTTCATTTTCAAAATTCATTGATTTTTACTGGACTAATTTTTAATTTTCCTTGATCATCAATAGTCAAATACCAGCATTTTTATCTTGTAATATTTTTAACATTGAATCTTTCGTAAACGGAATAAAACAGTATTTCAGATACAAATGGAAAATTTTCAAATTTATTCATTTATTTCAAACAAAAAATGTCCTTTCTACGATACAAGATGAGTATTTAACAAAATACTTGAATTTTAAACAAAATAATTCAATTTTCAACATAATAGTTGAATTGTCAACCTAAAAGGATCAATTTCAAATACGAATTTCCAACAAAAGAAGATTTTCCACTCAAGACAGAAATAAAAGTTTATCTAAATTATTAGAGCTTCAAGCCAAAGGACGAATTTTCTCTACAAACATCTAATTGTCAAACTAAAATATGAAGTTTCAGAAAAAATTAATTTTTCACGAAACTGATCCATTTTTACCCAACAAATAAAGATTTTTCACTCAAGATAGAAATAAAAGTTTATCTAAATTATTAAAGCTTCAAGCCAAAGGACGAATTTTCTCTACAAAAATCTAATTGTCAAACTAAAATATGACGTCTCAGCAAAAATTAATTTTCCACGAAACTGATCCATTCTTACACCAAAAAATATGAAATTTCAAACCAAGAAAATTATTTTTTTAATAATAAAGGAGAATTTTTACCTGTAATTTTCAGTTTAGAAAATATATTCAAACAAAGAAAGGCTTTTCGACTAAACAGATAAATTTTCAACCAGACATAACCTTCCGTCACAAAAATTTGTTTAACAATGCAGTTTAACTTTTACCCAAATAGTTAAATTATCAATTAATAAATATTATTTCGGAACCAAATGGTTAAACTTTTAACCAAAGAGATGAATTTCCAACTCAAAATATAAATCCCAAAACAATTTTATTTTCTGTTAAAAATATAAATTTTAACACAGGAAATAACTTTCTACGAACAAAATTGAATTTTTAAGCCAAAAAGACAAAAAAGGTTGAATTTTCATCCAAAAATATTTCGATTGACTTTTCAACACAAAAATAGGAATACAAAACAAAAAGTATATTGTATAGGTAATAGTTGCAATATTTATTCTGAAAAAGATGAACTTTTTAATCAAAAAGACAATTTTTTAGAAAAAAAATAGTTTTCATGAAAAAAATATTTCAGTTGACTTATCAATACCAAGATATGAATTTTATACAAAAGTTTAATTTTCTATAAAAAGGACTGAATTTTTAACCCCCCAAAAGAACGAAATTTTTAACAAAACAATTAAATGTTCAACCAAAAAGGAGAGTTTTTGTGAATTTTCGAAAATGAAAAAAAGTTATTAATATTTATGGGAATTTTTTTAATGAATCTTTTGTAAGGAATTCCAAGAGAAAATTGAAAAAAGATCACAAAACATTTTGAATTATTTGCTAACATTTTTAAAAAGTATGTAAGAGATTTTAAAGCAAAATTTTGAAACTTTGCCATATTATATAATTTTAGAAAAAATTTGGGTAAGTTTAAGAGATTCAGAAGATTTGAAATGATTCAAAAATAATAATTAAAACTTGTAAAGATTTTTTAAGAACTTTGTAAAGTTTCGCGAACATGAAACACATTTTCTCAGGTTCCTAGGAAAAATTAAAATAATATTTTTTTAAAAATTAATTTTATGAGACTATTTAAAAAAATTGTAAAAGTTTAAAAAAATTGTAAAAGAAGAATCTGAAAGATTTTAAGGCCATTTTTTAATTTTGCAAAAAAATTTAAAAATTTAAAAAAATTAGAAGATTTAGAAGGTCTGACAAGATTTAAAAAAATAACTATCCTTATATACGTGTGAAAATTTTCAATAAATTTTTATTTGAAAAAATGAACTTTAAGAAGAAATTTAAAAAGGTTTTTAAACATAGCAAACGATATCTTAAAATTTCGAAAAAGAGTTTAGAAGACTTTGAAACAAAATGTTTCAATTTGTTAAGTATATAAAATAAAGAAAAATAAAAAAATTGAGTAAATCCAAGAAATATTTCGCAGAATTGAAGAGGTTCAAAAATAATTTTAAACTTTAAAAGATTTTTATAAATGTAGATTTTTTAAGATTTAAAAAATAAACTTTAGGAGCTTTAAAATAATTTCGAAAGTGTTCAAGAGAATACAAAAAATGGTCTTAAACTTGATGGGAAAATTTAGAAGATTATAAGGTAATTAAAAAAAATTTTAATGACATTTAAAAATTTTGATAAAAATTCGAGTCGGAAAAAATATTTTCAGGAATTTAAGACGTTTTAAATAGATTATAAATATTTGAAGACTGGAAAACATTTTTGAAAATTTTAAAAATATTTCTTGATTCCTTCACAACTAAAAAAACTCCTTAGCATCTTTTAAAAAAACTATTTAGTGATGACATATTTAGTGAAATCCTATAAAATAAAAAAATTCTTTAAAATCTTCAAGATTTTTTTCTGACGCGTCTGAAAAATTCAATTTTTTGTGATCTTCTGAAGAATCTTATGAAAATTACATTTATATAATTAAAAAAAAAACTAATAATACTTATTTTCTTTTTGTCAATTCTCATCATTTAATTTCAACATGGATTTATTAAAACACTTCGAAAAATAATTTTTCGAATACTACTTTCTGTAAAAATTAAAATATTTACCATAAAATTAACTTGCTGTTCACAATTCTTATTTTGGTGTTGGGAAGTGAACTAGAATCTTCTTTGAATAAAAATTGAACTATTTAAAAAAATGTATAATTCATCTGTTTTAGAAGAAATTTTTTTTGTTCCTTATTTCTACTAGAGATAACTAGCAAAAGATTTCTGGAAACTAAAAATTACGTAAAGTAAGAGGGATAAGGGGTGGGGGGCATAAATATTTTGTTACGATTTGTTACAAGGTGGCGCTGGGGCGCGCTTAGAAAGGGCCTATAATCCGTAACGTAATTTCAGTACGGCCCCTTAGCTTCAGCGGCAGCGCACCACTCGGGACGTAGTAGAGTGGGGGTTCACTAGCGTTCATTTCGGCAATGTTGCTAGAGGGGGCTTCGCGCGATTGATTCGCTCTCGCCACAAGTCAGACGAACAGCGAAGCCGCGCTTGAGAGTGGGGACATTGGTAGAGTCACGCGGTATAGCTCGAGTCTTCTCGGTCATGAAACTGGGAAATAAATTTAGGAAGCGCGTTTCTAAAATTTATTACATTATATAATAAATTCTACTAAATAATTAATTTAATACGTACAGCTACTGAAAATTTCGCTCTCTGCTAATAATATAGGGCTTGGAGAAATAATTTCAACTCGAACAACTGCGTGGAAGCGATTAATCTTTCAAAGTACGGTATTTCTGAATTTTCAAATGGAAATAAATTCTGAAGAGTAATCCTAGTTCAGGCACCTTTATCCGTGCTTTACATTAAGTGCAAACAGTCCCGATTTCGAGGAGCGAGAAATTTTGTTTGGCCAGTTCTGCAGCTGTGCCTAGAAAATTACCAGCGGCAAAATTTCAATGCTTGCACAAACCACATTCAGTTGAAACGAGTCGAACGAATTTACAAGCTTCAATAAGCTGCATGCGTTACTGAAGTTTCCTTTTTCCTTTTTTTCGGTACAGTTCCCAGATCCGAAAAAAGGATTTATTTTCGAGTTTTTTTCACCCTTTTCATAAAATTTGGATACGCCATTCTGAACTTTTTGAATCAAATTTAAAACTATTTTACCCAAAACACATTTAGTTAATAACTTTTAACATTTGGGATTTCCGTTAGAATTTTCTGTAATAATGTTTAAAAATTCAGTGAAATTCGATAATTTAAATAAAGCCTTGTTTTTTTTAACTTGAATAACAAATGATTGATAAAGTTACTTACGATCGAAAGAAACAATGCACATGCACGTCTTTCAAGCCGAGATCTGAATATCAAGGTACTCACCTGAAACAGTAAAAAAATATCAAATTTAGTGACATGGTCATACATTCACGATTGTTCATCATAAGTGAAATAAAATCTCAATTGGGCCTTGTTACTAAAGCGGCACTCTTGAAACGTAAACAGTTAGGGACACCTGAATCGTTTCCCATTGGAATGCATAATATTGCGCAGTTTACTCAACTGAGTACTCGCGTACTGCCCTTCATAAATTTGAAAGCAAGCCTAAATTTGGAAACTTCCACAAATGGAAGCATTATTATCTTGTACAGATTCTTGAAAAGAGGAAATAATATGGTCTGTAGAAAGTGATTCTTCCTTTTATTTGAGCTGGAAGATCGGAAAGAGATAGCAAACCATTCGTCTGATCAAGGCGCATATGTCAATTTCACTTGAAATGGATTATCCCCCGAGATTCTCACGTTTTCTTTCCTGTCTGATATGTTTCATTTTCTCTATTCAACCTTTTCTTCTTGAAGCTTGAAACTTCAAAAGACCGGTAGCACAGTTTCAATTTCTCCTAGATCTCCAAGTAAGATTTTTATTGAAACCTTTCTTCTAAATTGAAAGAAACATCAGATCAGAGACGTCAAAATTGAATATGCAAATTTATATAAATTGTTGAGAGGTAGGGTTCTTAAAAATCGAAATTTTAATTTAAGGAAAAAACAAGAAAAAGTAATTTCAAGATAAATCAGTGCTAAATTGAATCCTGAAAAGTTTGATTAGAAAATTTTATTAGGTTCCGAGCAAATGTAAAGAGAATATTTTTTTTAGTACTCGAGGTGCATGTTTCTTCAACTTTCAATAGTGATAAAAAAATCCAATTTTCAGTTTAAAAAAAAAGTTATTCACTTTTTAGCTATTGGGTTGTAGAATCGATACGTAAAAAGTTTGATTAAAAAATTATATTAGGTTTTGAGAAAATGGAGAACTTTTTTCGTTTCGGTAGCACTTTTTTTCAACTTTGGATTTTAGAAAATTTTTGGGATAAGCCCTACTTTGGATTTGATTCAAATTATAAGAGCTTCTAAATTTTGGTTTACTGCTCAATTTGGATTTGCTTCCAATTTTTTAAAACTTCCATTATTAGATTTTTTTCATTTATTAAAAACCCCAATTTACAATTTTTATAGGAGCTTCCAAATCTGTTTTTGTTTCTCAGATTTTAATATCTTCTATTTATAAAAGCTTCTCAATTTGGATTTTCTTCCAATTATAAAAGCTTCCAAATTTGAATTTATTTTCCAGTTTGGATTTGCTTTTAATTTTTTAAAGCTTTCAAGTATAGAAGCTTTCAAATTTTTATTTGCGTCCAATTATAAAAAAATTTAAAATGTGAATTGATTTCGCAAGTTTCGATTTGCTTTTAATTATAACGGATTCCAAATTGGGATTTTCTTCCAGATTACAAATTTAGATTTGCTTCCAATTATAAAAGCCCAATACCAATTCTAATATGCTTCTAATTTTTAAATCTTCCCAATTTTGCTTTGCTACCAATTATAAAAGCTTTTAAGCTTAAATTTGCTTCTACTTAAAAGTGCTTTCACATTCTCATTTATTTCCGAGTTTGAATTAGCTTACAGATTTTCAAAGCTTTTAAGTATACAAGCTTTTACATGTGGATTTGCGTCTATTTAAAAAATCTTACAAATTTTGATTAGCTTCCCAATAAAATAGATTTCAAATTTTAATTTATTTGCCAGTTTGGATTTGCTTCTAACTTTTAAAGCTCTTAACTTTTGATCTACTTCAAGTTATATCAAAGCTTCCAACTTTTTCTGTGTTTCCAGTTATAAAAGCTTACAAATTTTGGATTTGCTTCCAATTATAAAATCTTCCAAGTTTTCATTGATTTCCCAGTTTGGATTTGCGTCTAATCACAAAAACTTCCAAATTTTAATTTATTTTCCAATTTGGATTTGCTTTCCATTTTTAAATTTTTTATGTATAAAAGCTCCTAAATATGGATTTGCGTCTATTTATGAAAACTTTAAAATTTGGAATTGCTTGTTTAGATTTACTTTTAATTATAAATGCTTCCAAATTTGGATCTGCATCTAATGTTTAAAGTTTCTAACTTTTTATTTGCTTCCAATTATAAAAGCTTAAAAATTTGGATTTTCTTTTTATTATAAAAGCTTCCAAATTTAAATTTATTTCATATTTTGGATTTATATCCAATCATAAAAGCTTCCAAACTTAATTTTTTTTCATTTGGGATTTTTCTTTCAATTTTTAAAGCTTTTAAGTATAAAAGCTCCCAAATGTGGATTGATTTCCCTGTTTCGATCTGCTTTCAATTAGAATTGATTTCAAATTTGGATTTATTTCCCAATTTGTATTTGCTACTAATGTTTAAAGCTTCTAACATTTTCTTTGCTTCTAATTGTAAAAGCTTCCAAATTTAAATTTATCTCCCATTTTGGGTTTACATCTAATCGTTAACGAAACAAAAATTAAATTTATTTCCCACTTTGGATTTGCTTGCAATTTTTTAAGTTTTCAAGTATAAAAACTTCCAAATTTGTATTGATATCCCTCTTTGGATTTGATTTCAATTATAATAAATTCTAAATTTGAATTTATTTTTCATTTAGATATTCTTCTAATTTGTAAAGCTCCAAAATTTGGATTTTCTTGCAGATATTAAAGCTTCCAACTTTTTCTTTGCTTCCAGTTATAAAAGCTTACAAATTTAGAATTTCTTTCAATTATAAGAGCTTACAAATGTGAATTTATTTAACAATTGGGATTTGGTATTAAAGTTTAAATCTTATAACTTTTTCTTTGCTTCCAATTATAAAAGCTTACAAATTTTAATTTATCTCGCATTTTGGATTTACATCCAATCCTAAAAGCTTCCAAACTTAAATTTATTTTCCGCTTTGGAATTTCTTTCAATTTTTAAAGCTTTCTAATATAAAATATTCTAAATTTGGATTTATTTTCCAGCTTTTGATTTGCTTCCAATTTTAAAAGCTTTTGAATTTGGATCTAATTTCTTTTGATTTTTGTAGTTGAAACATTTCATTTTTTAAATTAAATACTTTCCAGTGAAACATTGGTCCTCATGGGCAATTTTTCATTAAGTAATCAGTTGTTGTTTGTTGCTCTGAATAAAAAATGCGAGAGTAGAAAATTTATGGAAGAGGGCGAAGATTGGCTAAAGGCTAAAGAAATTAATAACGCTCCGAGAATCAGGGACGTCTGAAAGTGGCGCGTGCCCCGGGGAGAAAACAGATCCCAAAACTTGGGTGTAGGTCCGCCAACTGTGAGGCGGAAGCGTGGGAAGTCTTTTGTTTTTGCCGCAAAGCTCTGTTATGAAATTTCTCCTTTGCCCCAAGGGTCTGTGGATATACAGGAGAAAGCTTTTTGCCTTGTCATGGGCCTGGCATGACTCAGGGAATTGAAATTTATCGCAACACTGCCCCACAAAATATTTTTCATTTGCGCGATAATAAAAAAATAATTTAATTAAGCACACTCATCTTTCACTTCTAATTACCAAAGCTCACATTTTGAGCTTGATTAGAGCTATTTTTTTAAGGGTCTTAAATTCACTTTCAATTTTTTTTTCGTTGGCTCACTCTTTGAAAGATTCAAAATTTTAATTTGCGTCAAATAACAAAAGCTTTTAAGTTTGGATTTATTTTCAAGTTTCGATTTGCTTCAAATTTTTTTTAATTTCCAATTTAGAGTTGCTTTTAATTAGAAAAGCTTTTAAATTGGGAGTCATTTCCCAGTTTGTATCTGTTTTCAATTTTAGAGCTTTCAACTTTTGATTTGCTTCCAATTATGAAAGCTTCTTATTTTCCTTCTTTAGTTCAATCTTTAAAAGATTCTAAATTTGGATTTATTTCCTAGTTTGAATCTGCTTGCAGTTTTAAATCTGCCAATTTTTGGCTTGCTTTTAATTATAAAAGCTTCTAAATTCGGATTTGATTACAACTATAAAAGATTACATATTTAGATTAGTTTCCCCTTTTGATTCTGTTTTCAATTTTGAAAGCTTCCCAATTCTGATTTGCTTTCCATAATAGTTTCCAAAGTTGGATTTATTTCTCAGTTTAGATTTGCTTCCATATTTTGAAAGCTCTCAAATTTGTATATGCTTTCAATTATAAAAGCTTTAAAAGTTCGATATATTTCCCAGTTTAGATTTGTTTCCAATTATAAACGCTTCTAAATTTTGATTTTTTAAATATTTTAGATCTCCTTCCAACTTTTAGTTTGCTTCCAATTAAAAAAGCATCCAAATTAGGACTTACTTCGAAGTTTATATTTGCTTCCATATTTTAAAGCTCTCAAATTTTAATATGCTTCTAATTATAAGAGCTTCAAATTTGGATCTATTTTCCTGTTTAGACCTGCTTCCAATTTTTAAAGCTCCGAAATTTTTATTATGCTTCCAATTATAAAAGCTTGCAAATTTGAATTTATTTCCTAGTTTGAAATTACTTCCATTTGTCAACACTTTCAAATTTGTAATTATTTCCCAGCCTGTATTTGTTTGCTATATTTTAAAGCTTCCAAATTTTGATTTGGTTCCAATTATAAAAGTTTCCAAATCAGGATTTGCGTCTAATTATGAAAGCTTTCAAATTCTAATTTACGTCTAATTATAAAAGCTTCCAAATTTGGATTTACTTTCCAGTTTGTAATTGCTTCCAATTATAAAATCTTCCAAATTTGGATTTATTTCCCTATTTTTATCTGCTTCCAATTTTTATATCTGTCAACTTTTTTTTTTGCTTCCAATAACAAAAAACTTGCTAATTTGGATTTGCATCTATTTATAAAATCTGAGAAATTTGGATTTTATTTCTAGTTTGAATTTTTTGCCAATTATAAAAGCTTGCAAATTTTTATTTATTTCTTTGTTTGGATCTACTTTCAATTTTTTATTTGCTTCCAATTATAAAAGCTTCCAAATTTGGACTTAATAATCAGTTTAAATTTGATTCCTTTTTTAAAGCTTCCAAATTGTAAAAAATATGCTTTCAATTATAAAAGTTTCAAAATTTTGATTTATTTCCCGGTTATGAACTGTTTCTAATTTGTTAATATTTTAATTTTTTATTTGCTTACAATTATAAAAGCTTTTTTAATAATAATAATTAATAATTTTTAATAATTGGTACCAATTATAAAAGCTTTTGAATGTGGATTTATTTTCTAGTTTAGATCTGCATACAATTTTTAAAACTTCCAACTTTTAATTGTCGTCCAATTATCAAAGCTTCCAAATTTGAATTAATTTGCCTGTTAAAATCTGCTTCTAATTTTTAAATATTCAAACTTTTTACTTGCTTCCAATTACAAAAGCGTCAGAATTTAGATTAATTTCCCAGTAGGGATTTGCTTCCATATTTTTAAAGCTCTCAAAATTTGATATGCTTACAGATATAAAAGCTTTGATAGTTGGATTTATTTCCTAATTTGAATTTTCACCCAATTATAAAAGCATATATTTTTAAAGGATTTATTTCTAATTTTTAAATCTTCCAACTTTTTATTTGCTTCCAATTATAAAAGCTCGCAAATTTGTATTTATTTCCTAGTTTTTAAATTTCTACAAATTGTAAAAGCTTTCAAATGTGGATTTATTTTCTAGTATGGATCTTCATAAAGTTTTTAAAACTTCCAACTTCTAATTGTCTTCCAATGATAAAAGCTTCCGATTTTTTATTTATTTTCCATCTTAGATTTGTTTCTCATTTTTAAAGCTTCCTACTTCTGATTTTCATCCAATTATAAAAGCTTCAAAATTTGAATTAATTTCCCTGTTAGGATCTCTTTCTAATTTTTAAATATTCAAACCTTGTAGTTGTTTCCAATTACGAAAGCGTCAGAATTTAGATTAATTTCCCAGTAGGGATTTGCTTCCATATTTTTAAATCTCTCAAATTTGATAGGGATTTATTTCCTACTTTGAATTCTCACCCAATTATAAAAGCTTATAATTTTTTAGGATCTCTTTCTAATTTTTAAATATTCAAACTTTTTATTTGCTTCCAATTATAAAAGCTTGCAAATTTGTATTTATTTCCTAGTTTTTAAATTTCTACAAATTGTAAAAGCTTTCAAATTTGAATTAATTTCCCTGTTAGGATCTGTTTCTAATTTTTAAATATTCAAACTTTTTATTTGCTTCCAATTATAAAAGCTTGCAAATTTGGATTTATTCCCTAGTTTTAAAATTGCTACCAATTATAAAAGCTTTTAAATGTTGATTTATTTTCTAGTTTAGATCAACATTCAAAGTTTTAAAGCTCCCAACTTTTAATTTTCTTTAAATTATAAAAGCTTCCAAATTTCTTTGTACTTTCTAGCCTAGATTTGCTTCTAATTTTTAAAGCTTCCTACTTTTGATTTTGCTCCAATTATAAAAATTTCAACATTTCGATTTATTTCGCAGTTTGCATATGCTTGTTATTATATTGTAAAGCTTCCAACTTTTTAGTTTCCAATTATAAAACCTTTCACATTTCGATTTATTTTCTCGTTATAAAATTGCTATAAATTGTAAAAGCTTTCAAATGTGTATTTATTTTCAGCTATGGCTCTTCATAAAGTTTTTAAAACTTCCAACTTTCAATTTTCTTCTAATTATAAAAGCTTCCGAATATTGATTTATTTTCCATCTTAGATTTAATTCTAAGCTTTAAAGCTTCCTACTATCATTTTGCCTCTAATTATAAAAGCTTCCAAATTTGGGCTAATTTCCCTAATATTTTAAAGTTTTCAAATTGCAATACGCTTCCAATTATAAAAGCTGCAAAATTTAGATTAATTTCCCAGTTTGGATTTGCTTCTATATTTTTAGAGATCTCAAAATTTGGTATGCTTCCAGCAATAAAAGCTTTGAGCGTTGGATTTATTTCCCATTTAAAATTTTCTGCAAATTATAAAAGCTTCAATTTTTTTTATTTATCCCTGTTATGATCTGTTTCTAATTTTTAAATCGGCTAACTTTATCTTCTTCCAATTACAAAAGCTTGGAAATTGGAATTTCTTTCCTATTTTTAAAATTTCTTCCAATTATAAAAACTTCCAAATTTGGATTTGTTTCTGAGTTTGCATTTGCTTGATATATTTTAAAGCTTCCAACTTTCAATTTGCTATTTTTAAAATTGCTTCCAATTATAAAAGTTTTCAAATTTTTATTTATTTTCCAGCTTAGATTTGCTTATAATTTTTAAAGCTTCCTACTTTCGATTATCTTTCAATTATCCGAATTTGGATTTACTTTCCAGTTTGGATTTTCTTCCAATTTTTTTAAAATTCAAACTTTGAAACACTGGAAACGTTCTGCATTAAAAATAATGTATTCCTTATTATACGATCATCGTTCTCAGCATTTTTTCTTAATTAATGAAAATAAAACTGCTAGGAAGTTAAATGACCTCTATAATTTGTTGAAGCATTCTTTGAAATTCACAAAAAAAAAGTCAAATTTACTTGAATTCTTAAAAATTCACCTTATTACTTTGAAATTTACTTTAATTCTTTCGAATTCAATTGAGTTCTTCTAAATTCAATTGAATTCTTTGTATTGAACTGGGATTCTTTCAAATGCAATTGACTTCTTTCTAGCTCAGTTGAATTCTTCCAAATTCGGTAACATTCTTTAAAATTCACCTTATTTCTTGGAAATTCACTTTAATTCTTCTAAATTCACTTGAATTCTTCGAAATTCAATTGAATTCTTTCAAATTCACTTAAATTCTTTCAAATTCACTTAAATTCTTCTAAATTCCTTAAATTCTTTCGACTTACCTTGAGTTTTTACAGTAACTTGAAATCTCCTTAATTCACATGAATTCTTCTAAACTTTTTCAAATTTTTTTCAAATTTACTTGAATCCTTCTTAATTCAATTGAGATTTTCCAAATTCATTTAAATTGTTTCGAATTAACTCCAATTTTACTTAAATCAATGGAATAAATTAATTTATTATTAATTCTTTGGAATTAACCTGCATTGCTTCACAATTATTTGAATTCTTTCAAATTCACCTGAACTCTTTGAAACTCAGTGGAATTCTTCCAAATGAATTGAATTCCAGCAATGTCACCTGCATTTTTTGAAAATCACTTCAAGTCTTTTAAATTTTCTAGCATTCCTTTAAATTCACTAAAAAAATTTCGAATTTACTTGAATTCTTAAAAATTCACCTTATTTCTTTAAAATTTACTTTAATTCTTTCGAAATCAATTGAGTTCTTCTAAATTCAATTGAATTCTTTCGAATCCACTTGAATTCTTTGAATCGAACTGGAATTCTTTCAAATACACTTACATTCTTTCAAATACACTTAAATTCTTTCAAATTCACTTAAATTCTTTCAAAATCACTTGGATTCTTCTAAACTTATACAAATTCATTTAAATTATTTCGAATTACCTCATTTAAATTCATTTGGAATTCACCCTGAATCCTTATTAATTTATTCTGAATTCTTTTTAAAAAATGAATTCTTTGGAATTAACCTGCATTATTTCACAATTATTATAATACTTTCAAATTTACTTGGATTCTTTCAAATTCACCTCAATTCTTTAAAAAACAAACTGGAATTCTTTCAAATTAAATTTAATTCTTTCAAAATTACCTACTATCTTTGAAACTCACTGGAATTCTTTCAAATTCATTTAAATTCTTCTAAATTCAATTGAATTTTTTCAAATCCTACTTTCGATTATCTTTCAATTATCCAAATTTGGATTTACTTTCCAGTTTGGATTTTCTTCCAATTTTTAAAAAATTCAAACTTTAAAAACTGGAAATGTTCTGCATTAAAAATAATGTATTCCTTATTAAACCATCATCGTTCTCAGCGTTTTTTCTTAATTAATGAAAATAAAACTGCTAGGAAGGTAAATGACCTCTATAAAGATTCACAGCACTAATTTTTCCACTTGACCGCATCAGCCCTTAAGGGCTTTTCTCTCTGCCTTTTCCTCTACGACTTCCCTCTTCTTATTCTCTGCTTAAAACAAAAACTGCAGTTTTGCAAGAACCTCTTCATAAAATGTTTTCTTACTACTGCTGAAACCATAAAGTCAAATGTAAAAACCTCATTATAATTTTATTCTTCAATGCAGATTTTTTAACTGCTTTTTGCCAGATAATTAATTTAATTAGAAACCTTGAGAGTAATTATTTTATGTCATGGTATGATATAATTTGATATAATAAAACAAAAATTTTATTGCTGCAATTTATTTCAAACACTTGGAACGTTATCATAAATTTATGGATAATAAAAAGACAGTGTATATTTTTTAGGTATCAACATGTAAAAAATATTACACATTTTAGGGTCAATTTTTTTTAGCGTCTATTATTTTATAAATTTATGAAAAATTTAGTCGCGAGTGTTGAAAAAAATTTTAAATACCCTGAAATATAAAATAAAAGTTTAACATTTTGCTAATTATATTTTTGGCACTTTCATCATTCAGGGTCGTTCTTTTGAGGCAAAATTATGTAATCCCTTTATTTGATTTTTTTTTTAATTGCAAAAATCTGAAAACGGTCTAAATAAAATTTTTTGTGGAATTTTCTTACCAGTCGAAAAAATTCCAGAGGCACGTAAACATGATGAACGTCGGATTTGACAAAGGTTCTCCTAAAGCATAAGCACTCACTTGAAGTATTGGCACAAGTCCGCGAAATTCACATTTTCAATTTTTATTTCACATTTCGCACAATACTCTTTTCTGACGTCTTGAAAAATTGAGTAAACCAAATCAGATTTTTATCAGAAATGGAGATTTCAAACATTTCAATAGATGTATAATTTTTTTTTTTAATTTTTAAATAATATCAAATCTAGGATATTTGTTATCAAATTCGATCTATCGAGAAATCTTATAATTTTTTGTCAACATTTTTTTTTTGTATAAGATTTAATAAAGTTTGATGAAAAAGTTGAATTTTCAGTTTAAAAAATTATATTTAAAAAAAACTAACTTAAAAAAATAGTTACATTTTCAAGCAAAGTGATTAAATTTCTATTTTGAATTTTTGACTAGAATAGTTGAATTTAATTTTTCATTAATTGAATTTCATTTTCATTAGTTGAAAAATTTAAAGAAAAATTAAAACAAAAATTTTATTTACAACCTAAAAGATGATTTTTGAACTAAAATAAAATCGATTTTTTTTAAACAAAATACGTTATTTTCAACAATATAGTTGCATTTTCAATTAAAGAAATTAATTAACTAAAATGATAAATCTTCAACTATGACGGTTGAAATTGATATGAAAAAGATCAATTTTCAAACATAAAGATTAATTCTCTATAGAAAAGACGAATTTTCCACAAGGTTCATAAATTTTCAAACATAGTTGAATTTTTTAAGTAAAAAATGTAAATTTTGAGCCAAATAGTTGAAACTTCATTTTAAAAAAAAAGATCAAATTTAATTTAAGATCGAAGAGAAATTTATTTTCTTATGAAAAAATTTGTTATGCTAAAAAATCATAAAAAAAATTTAAAACTAAAAAACAGACTTCCAAAATACCTTACTTTTAGGCTCATTAGAGATGAAAATAAGAATTGAAAAAAGAGAAAGAATAAATTTTCAACCAAAAAAAGAATAGTTCAATTTTCTCATAAAAAAATAAAATTCTTCACAAAAAAAACGTATTTTCAGAAAAATTGTTAAACTTTCTACTGTATTAGTTAAATTTTTATATTAAAAAATTCATATTCAACCAAGTAGTTGCAATTTCAACCAGAGATGATTTTTAAATTAAAATGATGAACCTTCAATAAGAAAATTAATTTTTAATAAATTAGTTTAACTTTTAACCAGGTACTTGAATTTTTCAATAAGGAAATTGATCCTTAACCTGATAAGCACACTTTTATGCCCTACGACTGTGGATAAAGTATAAATACCTTTTCTGAATTGACCAAACTTATTTAAATAATGAAAACTTTAATTTATCTAAATTTATCGGTCTAGAAATCTTATACTTTTCTAACTAAAGTCAGCGTCAAAAGTACGCGACCCTCACTTTGAGCGCTCACCACGCGTTCAAAAAAAATCGCAGAAAATTCTAGCCGGGTACAAGTGAAAGCTTAAAGTCTTCCGCGTTGAACGATATTTTTGTTGTTGTTCTAAAAAAAATTTTATGCTAGAGCTGACGTAAAACGTGTCAAAAAACGAGGTTTTAGAGGCACTTTTTTAAAGCCTGGCATTTCGAGACTTCCCAAAACAATTTGAAATTTCGAAATTTTGAAAAATGCGTT
This sequence comes from Acraspis erinacei, assembly GCA_035041075.1. Classification (NCBI taxonomy): domain Eukaryota; kingdom Metazoa; phylum Arthropoda; class Insecta; order Hymenoptera; family Cynipidae; genus Acraspis; species Acraspis erinacei. Next base: position 29,645,862 of record JAWWLR010000128.1, on the reverse strand, counting down.
GCATTCTAGACACCTTAAGGAACGTCTGTGAATTTTTTCAGATTTTTTAAGACTTCCAGCTCGTTTTGGGAAGTCTCAAAAGTCGAGGCTTAAAAAAGTGCGTCCGAAACCTCGTT
>JAWWLR010000128.1:29543578-29565515 GCA_035041075.1 Acraspis erinacei | reverse complement strand
ATTTGTCCTAAGATTCCTGGCAAACTTTCAAATACTTTTCTGTTTTTAATAAAGAATTCAAAGAGAAAAATGAAAAGGTTTCGAAACATTTTAAAATGTTTTCCAAAACTTTAGAAAATAAGTTTAGAAGCCTTTAAGCCAATATTTTGCAATTTTGTAAAAATATTAAAAAATAATTTAAAACTGAAAAATATTAAAAAATTTTTTAACAAAATATAGACTTTTGAAGATTTTGAACAAAAAGTTTAGAGGCTTTTTAAGAATTTTGAAAAGTTTCAAGAGAATAACATTTTTGTCTTAAGATTACTGGGAAAATTAAAAATAATTTTCTATTTTTAAAAACGAATTTAAAGAGTAAAATGAAAAATACTTCAAAACATTTAAATAGATTTCCAATAATTTCAAATAAAAAGTGCAGAAGACTAAAAGGAAGATTTTGAAATTTTTTAAACAAAAATTCAAAAATAACTTGAAACTGAAAAAAATTTTACATTTAAATAACAGATTTTTGACGATTTTGAACAAAAAGTTTAGAATTTTATAAGAATTTAAAAATTTTTCCAGTGAATAACAAATCTTCAGATTTCGGGGAAAATTCGAAATTATTTTTTATTTTGAAAAGTTAATTTTAAGAGAAAATTGAAAGATTCAAATTTTTTTTTAATTTTTCAGGACAAATTTTTAGAAAAAATTTAGTGGCATATTTAACATTTTTTAAAGGATTGAAAAATAATTTAAAAGTTGTAAAGCTTTACATTTTTTGGCAGGTTTTTGAGGACTTCTAAAAATAGAGGCATTTTATTTGTTTATACATTTTAAAAAACGAAATTTAAGAGAAAGTATAAGAATATTTAGAAACAATTCAAATGATTTTAAAGCAAAATATAAAATCAGTTTTGTACCAAGATTTTTGAAGATTTTCAGAAAAAAGTTTAGAAGCTTTTTAAGAATTTTGCAAAGTTTAAAGAAAAACAAATTTCTGTGAAAATTCTAAATAGTTTTTTTATTTTGAAAAATGAAGACTGGAAGACGTTCCAAAATAATTTAAATCTTGGAAAGATTTCAAAAAAATAAAAAAAAGTAGATTTTTAAAGTTTTCGATTCAAAAAAAGCTTTTTAAGAATGTTGAGAGATTCAAAGAGAATAAGAAAGTTTTTTTTAAGATTCCTAAGAAAATTTTGAATGTTTTTTAATTTAATAAATTAATTGATAAAGAAATTTTAAAAAGACGTATAAAGAATAATTCTAGTAATATTAAAAAATTTCAAGAAGTTTTAGAATATTAAATTATATTTATATATCTTTAAAAACAAATTAATATTAATTATTTTTTGTTTTCAGAATTATTTTTTTGCTCTTTGATTTTTTTCTTATTTTCAATAATTTCGTAATTAGATTCCTCTCAAATCCTTCGAAACTCAATCAATAATAAAAAATTGAATTGGAATATATTTTTCATCTTGTAAGTTATTATTATAAGATTAGATTATGCTAAAGTATATGAAGCTATAAGATCCATAATTTCTGGTTGATGTCAGATTAACGCAATTAGAACTTTGAGGTGCTCCTGGCCTTTGTACCGAAATAATTGTTTGGCCTTTGTCATTAGGGAGAAAATGCAAATTAATTAATTAAACGAGGAGACATTCTCCACTTGAGAATATTGTCATAAACGAACAATAATTATTTAATGTTAATAGAGCTTGAATCACTTGAAATAGGGTCTACAACTTTATTTTGATATATAATTATTTTTTATTAATTTATTAATTTCAAATAGGGTATTTTTTAACAAAAATACGGAAATAATAGGGGAATAGACAATTATACAAAAAATTTAGTTTTTATTCCGAAATTTGAATTTTTAATAACAAAATTTTGAAACATTAGTCCCACTTTAATTTTCGACCAAAAAGAATTTTAATTGTAAATAAAAATCAATCTAAATTTCACATTTAAAGTAAAATAGTTAATTATTCAGTTAAAAAATTACTTCTAAATAAAATAAATGAATTTTCAACTAAAAAACATACTTTTTGAACCAAAGATAAAATTGTTATTATGTTAGAAAAATTAATTTTCTACCAAAGGAGACAAATTTGTAACTCAAAAGGACAAATTTTTAATAAAAAATTAAAGTTTTTCATGAAGAAAATTCGAATATTTTTAGAAAAGATTTGACTTTTAAAGCCGAAAAGATCTATTATTTTTTTAAATGTCATTTTCCACCAAAAAAGATACATTTTTAACAAAGAGGTTCAATTATCAACTAAAAAGATGAAAAGTCAATTTATAAAATGAATGTTTAACAACAACAAAAATTTGTAAAAGTTCCACTTTCAACTACGTAATACAAATTTGGACAAAAAAATAATTATAAATAAAAAGCAATTGAATTAAACCGAAAAATACAAATGGCCAAACAAAAAATTAAATTTTAAACTAAAATTTAAGCAGTTAAATTGTCTGTTGCAATTGTAATTTTTAGAATTTTTTTTGTATCTAAAATGGTAAATCTTTAATAATAAAAAATTATTTTTTACCAAATGGTTAAAATTTAAATCCGAAAGATGAATTTTCAACTGAAAAAGATAAATTTTCAACAAAAAAGAATGGTTAAAATTGTTTTAAAAAAAATTATTTAACAACAAAAAAATAACTTTTAACAAAATAGTTGAATTTTCAACCAAGAAGATTAAAGTTCTTTAAAAAAGTAAAATTTTCCACAAGAATTGGAATAGTTAAATTTTTAGTTTCGAAAATGAATTTTTAATTAAAATTATCAATTTCACACAAAAATCTGAATTTTCAAACAAATAGTTGAATTATTAACCCAGAAGATTAATTTTCAACAAAAAAAGAAATTATAAAAAAAATATGATTTTTCAACTAAAAAAATCAGTTGCCCATCAAAAGTAGAATAAGTGAAATTTAAAAAAAAATTTAAAAAAACGAATTTTCGATCAAAGAAATTGAGATTCCAAAGGAAAAGACGAATATTCTACAAAACAATATATTTTTTAACTCGAAAATAATGTTTACCCAAAAATATGAATTTTTAATTTAAATGATGAATATTTAAAAAAATACCAACCAACCAATTTTTTTGTTTTCTTTGTTTTCAATAATATAAATAAATTTTCTTAACAACAGTTAAATGTTTAATTCAAAAACCAAATAGAGAAATTTTCTACAAAAAGTTGAATTTTCAACCTGAAAATACAAATTTTCAACAAAAACCTAAATTGCAAACTAAATAGTTCAATTATCAAAAAAATTAATAAATTTTCAATCAAACTGTTGAAATTTCAAGCCGCAGAAAGACAAATTTTCTGGAAAACAGTAGAACTTTCAAAAAGAAAAGATAAACTTTCAACAAGAAAAATTTCATAATATTTCTGTAAATGTCAAAAAATCAAACCTGGAAGATGGTGAGACAATTTTTTTAATTTCGCAGAATTTTTACAAAATTTTACGAAAAATTCGAATCATTTTAAAAGATAATTAGACGTTTTTATAAATTTCGAAAGAAATTAAATTTGTTTAAAGATTTGAAAAATTGAAAACAAGATTAAGATTTTAGAACATTTTAAAATAAAATTTTAAATCTTTTTAGGGATTAGGAAAGGTTTCAAGATAATAAAAATAACAACTGAAAAATTCTAAAACAATTTTTTTTAAGTTTCAGAAAATGAAAAAATTTAAATTTTAAGAAAGATTTAGAAAAAATTGCCCAAACTGTTTAAAAATTTTTAAAAGTTACAAGGAAAAAAAATTTTTTTCTTAAGATTCCTGGGAAAATTTGGGCTGATTTTTCGCTAGAAATTCAATCTTTTTTGGTTAAAAACGAACTTTTATGTTAAGAATTCATCTTTTGGGGTTCAAAAGTCAAATTTTTTCTACAAAAAAACTCGAATTTTTATCTTGAAACCTCAACTATTGTATTGATAATTTGTCTTTTTATGTTAAAAATTCGTTTTTTGACTAAAAATTAATTTTTTTATTTGAAAATTTAACTATTGTTTGAATTGTAGAAAATTAATATCGTTTAGCTTAAAATGCAACTGTTTGCTTGTTAATTAGTCTTTTTATGGTAAAAATCAATTGTTTTTGATTTACAATTAAAATAATTTTTTGGTCGAAAATTATACTAATTAGTTGAAATTGAAACTATTTAAAAACAATTATTTCGTAGGTAAAGATTCATCTTTTGGGCTCGTAATTCAACTATTTGTTTACAAAATAATTTTTTTATTAAAAATTCATTGCTTCAACTAAAAATGTAAATGGTAAATTAATTTTCTTGCTTATAAATGTATCTTTTTTGGTTTAAAAATTTAACAAAAATGTTTTAAATTTGAACTACTTTCTTTAAAATTAAAAAAATTCTTTTAGTTTTGAAGATTAAACTTTTTGGTTAGTAATTCTTGGATTTTATTAAAAATTCAACTTTTTGGTTCAGAATTCTTGAATTTTATTAAAAATTCGTCTTTTTTGTTATTAGACTAAACTTTTTTTTTAATTCTTAAATTTTGTTCAAAATTCGTTCTTTTCGTTAGGCAGAAAATTATTCTTTTTTTTTTTAAATTTATCTTTTTTTATTTGTAAATTAAGCTTTTTGATAGAGAATTCTTGAATTTGATTGAAAATTAGTATTTTTCGGTAGTAAATTAATCTTCTTGTTTATAAATGTCTCTTTTTTTGTTTAAAAATTCATTTTTGTAGTTAAAAATTTAACAAGGTTTTAAATTTTAACTAATTTCTTAAAAATTAAAACAAATCTTTATTTTTCCAAAAATTCACTTTTTTAGTTGAGAATTCTTGAATTCGATTGAAAATTGGTATTTTAACAAAAAATATTAATTTTCAACTAGCTTTTTTTAAACTAGAAAATATTAAATTATTATACCATTAATAGTTTTATCTTTTCTGGTAAGAAGAACATAATTGGAAATTAATTTGTTTTTTTATGAAAATTCAGTTATCTGTTGGATGATTGAATTTTTGTTTAAAAATTCATCTGGTTTACTTAAAAATTAAACTTTTTGGTTGGTTGGTAGAAAATTAATCTTTTTGTTTAACAATTCATCTTTTTGGTTAAAAATTTAACAACAAGGTTTCAAATTTGAACTACTTTATTGAAAATTAAACTTTTTGGTTAGTAATTTTTGGATTTTATGAAAAATTCGTCTTTTTGTTAGTAAAGTAATCGTTTTGTTTAAAAGTTCATCTTTTTAGTTGAAACTTCAACTTTCTGGTTCAGAATTCTTGAATTTTATTAGAAATTCGTATTTTGCGGTAGTAAATTAATCTTTTTGTTTATAAATGTATTTTTTTTTGTTTAAAAATTCATCTTTTTGGTTAAAAATTTAACAGAAAGGTTTTTAATTTGAACTACTTTCTTTCTTTCTTTTTTAGTTTAAAATTAAACTTTTTGGTAGATAAGTCTTGAATTTTGTTCAAAATTCTTTTTTTTTAGGTAGAAAATTAATCTTTTTGTTAAAAAATTCATCTTTGGGTTAAAAATTTAACAAATAGGTTTTAAAGTTGAACTGTTTTTTAAAAAATTTAAAAGAAATATTAATTTCTTAAAAATGCACTTCTTTGGTTGATAACTCTCGGATTTTATTAAAAATTCGACTTTTTGTTAGTAAATTAATCGTTTTGCTTAAAAATTCATCTTTTTTAGTTGACAATTCAACTTTTTGGTTCAGAATTCTTGAATTTTATTAAAAATTCGTCTTTTTGTTTAAAAATTCATCTTTGTTAGTTGAAAATTAAACTTTTTGGTATAGAATTCTTGATTTTTATTCAAAGTTCGTTCTTTTTGTTTGGTGGAAAATTAATATTTTTGTTTAAAAACTCATCTTTTTTATTTGAAAATTAAACTCTGATACAGAATTCTTGAATTTTATTGAAAATTCGTATTATTCGGTAGTAAATTAATCTTCTTGCTTATAAATGTAGCTTCTTTGGTTTAAAAATTCATCTTTTTGGTTAGAAATTTAACAACAAGGTTTTAAATTTGAACAACTTTCTTGAAAATTAAAAAAAAATTCTTTTAGTTTTGAAAATTCAATTTTTAGATTGAGAATTCTTAAAATTTCTTAAAAATGCATGTTTACGTTGACGATTCAAAATTTTAGTTAAAAATTGATCTGCTTGGTTGGAAATTGCATTTTTTTCTTTAATTCCATTTTTTTTCTTTGAAAAAGGTTCTTTTTAAAGTATAAATTCAATTTTGTCTTAAAATTGAACTATTTTCTTAAAAATTATTTTTTATTTGTTGTGGAAAATTAATCTAGTTTAGTTGAAAATTCAAATTTTTGTTTGAGGGTTCTTGCATTTTGTTGGAAATTTATCTTTTTTGGTATAAAATTAATTTTTTATCAAATTTTCATATTTCTGATTTGATATTTCAACTGTTTTGTATCGGAAATTCGTCATTTTATCTCGAAAGTTCAATAATTTAGTACAAAAAATAATCTATTTGGTAGAAAATTCGTTTTTTAAATAATTTAACATTACTTTTTTTTTAATTAAAGGGTTGACTATTCCATTTTTGGTTTAAAATTTACCTTTATTAGTTTAAAAATTCAATAATACTCGGATTAACTATCACGTAAAATTCAATTAGGCACATTTCAATATTTAGTCTGACAATTTTTCATTTTATTTTAATTGTTGATTTAGTACCGAAGTTTATAATTCACCACAAGGTCATGTAGAAAAATCTCATTTTTATTTTATTTAAATAGAAAATTTGTAAACAAATTAATTTCACAAAAAAAATAAATATTATTAACCCAAAAGCCAATTGATAAATCATTTTTACAATTATAGTTTAGGTCAATTAAAAAACTAGAGTCCTGCGAGTCAGTCGGCGACTAAACATTAAAATCGATTTTTTATTTTATTAAAAAAAATAATTTTTTTAAATTAATTGCAGAAACAAAATAAATATCATCGAAACTAATAATAATTCAAAAATCTTTTTTACAATTATGATAATTGGTTCAATTAAAAAAGATACCTTTTGAAAAAAACAGCAAAGGTGTCATCTGACAATAAGATCAAAGTTTTCAGGAAATATTTTGGATGACCACTTAACACAGGAAATTGGGTGTTATGTACTATTATAATCGACCCAGCAGGAAAGTACCGGAAAAACACGTGTCTCGAGAGGAAACAGTTCCTTCCCCTTCGTTTGACTCCAGTTGTCCAACACGTGACTTTCGAATGAACCGGAAATAGAAAATAGGGACGTTAAATATAATTGCATTCTCCATTTCTCATCCTCTCTTATTTTTATACTTTTATATTTACAGGCTAAGCACAAAAAATAACATAACAATAATAAATAATAAAATAATTGTGAATGCAAAATAATTTTGCATAAAAAATAAACATTTTGAATAACTATTTTATTATTTAAGTTTATTTCTTCATTTTTTTCAGTTTAAATAAATATAATTTTACTTTGTAAGATTCTGCAGGAAATTTAGTTAAATTAAAAAAAAATTCAGATAAGTCAAATCAAAATTTCAACAATAAAGTCAAACAAATAATTGAATTTTTAAACAAAAAATATTAATTTTCATCTTGTTTTTTTCTGACCAGAAAATATTAGATTATTATACCATTAAAAATGTTATCTTTTCTGGTTAGAAAAGCATAGTTGGAAATTAATTTTTTTAAATGAAAATTCTGTTATTCGTTTAATAATTGAATTTTTGTTTAAAAATTCATCCTTTTTAGTTAAAAATTGAACTTTTTGGTAGAGACTTCTTGAATTTCGTTCAAAATTCGTTTTTTTTTGTACGGTAAAAAATTAATCTTTTTGTTTAAAAATTCATCTTTTTTAGTTCAAACTTAAAATTTTTGTAAATTCTTCAATTTTGTTCAAAATTAGTTTTTTTTTGTACGGTAGAAAATTAATCTTTTTATCTAAAAATTCATCTTTTTAGTTAAAAATTGAACAACTAGGTTTTAAAGTTGAACTACTTTTTTAAAAATTAAAACAAATATTAATTTCTTAAAAATTCACTTTTTTGGTTGAGAATTTTTGATTTTTATTGAAAGTTTGTATTTTAACAGAAAAGATTAATTTTCAATTAGAAAATTTCTTTCTGATTAAAAAAGCATAATTGGAAATTAATTTTTTTAAATTAAAATTTTAACAAAAAAGATTAATTTTCAATTAGCTTTTTTTCTAACCAGAAAATATTAAATTATTATACCATTAATAATTTTATCTTTTCTGATTAGAAAAGCATAATTGGAAATTAATTTTTGTTCATGAAAAGTCAGTTATTTATTTGATAATTGACTTTTGTTTAAAAATTCATCTTTTTTAGTTAAAAATTAAACTTTTAGGTAGAGAATTTTTTAATTTTGTTCAAAATTCGTTTTTTTGGTACGGTAGAAAATTAATCTTTTTGTTTAAAAATTCATATTTTTAGTAGAAAATTTAACAACTAGGTTTTAAAGTTGAACTAATTTCTTAAAAATTAAAAAAATCCTAATTTCTAAAAAATTCACTTTTTTGGTTGAGAATTCTTGAATTTTCTTGAAAATTCGTATTTTAACAAAAAAGATTAATTTTCAATTAGCTTTTTTTTTCTAACCAGAAAATATTAAATTATTATACCATTAATAATTTTATCTCTTCTGATTATAAAAGCATAATTGGAAATTAATTTTTTAAAATTAAAATCAGTTATTTATTTGATAATTGACTTTTGTTTAAAAATTAATCTTCTTTAGTTAAAAATTAAACTTTTTGGTAGAGAATTCTTGAATTTTGTTCAAAATTCGTTTTTTTGGTACGGTAGAAAATGAATCTTTTTATTTAAAAATTCATCTTTTTAGTTAAAAATTGAACAACTAGGTTTTAAAGTTGAACTACTTTTTTTAAAATTAAAACAAATATTAATTTCTTAAAAATTCACTTTTTTGGTTGAGACTTCTTGATTTTTTTGAAAATTCGTATTTTAACAAAAAAGATTAATTTTCAAAAAGCTTTTTTTTCTAACCAGAAAATATTAAAATATTATACCATTAATAATTTTATATTTTCTGGTTAGAAAAGCATAATTGGAAATTAATTTTTGTTCATGAAAATTCAGTTATTTATTTGATAATTGACTTTTGTTTAAAAATTCATCTTTTTTAGTTAAAAATAAAACTTTTAGGTAGAGAATTTTTGAATTTAGTTCAAAATTCGTTTTTTTGGTACGGTAGAAAATTAATCTTTTTGTTTAAAAATTCATCTTTTTAGTCAAAAACTTAACAACTAGGTTTTAAAGTTGAACTACTTTCTTAAAAATTAAAAAAATCCTAATTACTAAAAAATTCACTTTTTTGGTTGAGAATTCTTGAATTTTCTGGAAAATTCGTATTTTTGCAGAAGATTAATGTTCAACAAGTTTTTTTAATCCGATAATATTAAATTATTATACCATTAATAATTTAATCTTTTCTAGTTATAAAAATATAGTTGAAAATTCATTTTTTCAAATGAAAATTCAATTATATCTGTTTGATGATCGCCTGTTTGTTTAAAAATTAATCTTTTTTAATTAAAAATTGAACTTTTTGGTAGAGACTTCTTGAATTTCGTTCACAATTCGTTTTTTTAACGGTAAAAAATTAATCTTTTTATTTAAAAACTCATCTTTTCAGTTAAAAATTGAATAAATAAGTTTTAAAGTTGAACTACTTTTTTAAAAATTAAAAGAAATCTTAATTTCTTAAAAATTCAATTTTTTGGTTGAGAATTCTTGATTTTTATTGAAAATCCGTATTTTAACAGAAAAGATTAATTTTGAATTACCTTTTTTTCTAACCAGAAAATATTAAATTATTATTATATTATTAATAATTTTATCTTTTCTGATTAGAAAAGCATAATTGGAAATTAATTTTTTTAAATAAAAATTCAGTTATTTATTTGATAATTGACTTTTGTTTAAAAATTCATATTTTTTAGTTAAAAATTAAACTTTTTGTTATAGAATTCTTGAATTTTGTTCAAAATTCGTTTTTTTTGTACGGTCAAAAATTAATCTTTTTGTTTAAAAATTCATCTTTTTTAGTTAAAAATCAAACTTTTTGTTAGAAAATTCTTCAATTTTGTTTAAAATTAGTTTTTTTTGTACGTTTGAAAATTAATCTTTTTATTTAAAAATTCATCTTTTTAGTTAAGAATTGAACAAATAGGTTTTAAAGTAGAATTACTTTAGCCAAAAAGATTGATTATCAACTAGCTTTTTTCCAACCAGAAAATATTAAATTGTTATACCATTAATAATGTAATCTTTTATGGTTAGAAAAACATAGATGGAAATTCATTTTTGTAATGAAAATTCTATTATCTGTCTAATGATCGAATTTTGTTTAAAAATTCATCTTTTTTAGTTAAAAATTAAACTTTTTGGTAGAGAATTCTCGAATTTTGTTCAAAATTCGTCTTTTTTTTGTTGGGTAGAAAATTAATCTTTTTGTTTAAAAATGTATCTTTTTAGTTAAAAATTAAACGACTAGGTTTTAAAGTTGAATTACTTTCTTAAAAATTAAAACAAATCTTAATTTCTTAAAAATGCACTTTTTTGGTTAAGAATTCTTAAATTTTCTTTAAAGTTCGTACTTTAACATAAAAGATTAATTTTCAACATCTTTTTTTTTTAACCAGAAAATATCAAATTATTATGCCATTCATAATTTAATCTTCTCTGGCTAGAAAAATATAGCTAAAATTTTTTTTAAATGACAATTCAATTAGGTGTTTGATGATTTACTATATTATTGAAATTTTTATTTGACTTATCTAAATTTTTAAAAAATTCTTTTTGAATATACTTCAGATTCTTAGTAAAATTATATTTATTTAACCTAAGAAAAAAATAAACAAATGAACTTAAACAATAAATAGTTATTAAAATTTTTTATTTTTTATTAGCAAAATATTTTGTGTTTAAAATTATATTATTATTTATTATTATTATTATGTTATTTTTGTAAAAATGATTTTTTTTTAATATTATATAATTATAGAACATTCCTATTTTTTATTTCCGGAATTTTGCAAAAAACAGTTTTCCACAACACAATTTAATTTCTTAACTAAAAAGCATGAATTTTTAACAAAAAATTTAATTTTCAACAAAAAACGTAAATTTTCTGTCAAAAAGATGTTTTGAAATCTTCTTTAATATTCTCTTAAAATAAATGTTGTAAAAGAAAACATCATTTTTAATTTTTCGAGGAATCTTAAGAAATTTTTTTTTATTTTCTTTAAACCTTTCGAAATTCTTAAAAAGCTTCTACATATTTTGTTCGAAGTCTTCAAGAACCTAAATTTAGTTTTTATAATATTATCTTTGTATAGTTTCAAAACTTCTAAATGATTGTAAAACTTTCTCGAATTTGTTCTACAATTTTTTAATCGCGTTTCTGGATAAAAATCCCTACCTTATCGTCTGAGAAACCATTCTTGATTATTATTCTACCGCTCAAGTGGTTCATGTCCGTGCTAAGTTTCTGGAATATTCTCGAAAAGACGCGATGAACTCACAGAATGATACTGTGCTTTATTGTTTTATTTTGATTAGTTCTTTCATTTTGTACTGCGCCATATGGTTTAAATTTAAAAAAAAATTAACGCAGTAGAAAATTCTGGGACAAATCAAAATAAAACCTTGAAAACCTTGATGAGTAATGCATAATTGAAATGATAAATGACCTTGAAGTTGTTTACGCAAAATTGGTTTCTCAAAATTGCCCAATATAATTCTGTCTCGTCGTCGAGTCCGTTCGAGAATATTCTAGAAACATAGCTCAGAAGTGAACCACTTGAGCGGTAGAATTATCTCGACGTCGGTAAGGTAAGGATTTGTATCCGAAAAAAAGCAAAAAAAGTTAAAGGCCTTCATTTATTTTAATCCTAGGGAGACTTTTATCACGGCGCAGAAGTTCGCAAGACGCACTTTCTTGTTGAAAAGAATGAAATTTTCGCAATGAAACGAAACTTTATGAAATCAGGGGACAGGGGCCGTGCGAAAAGTTTTCTGACAAGAAACGATACTTCATTGCCCAACTAAGTTCCCCAACGGTGGATATTGCACAGCACATGCTTGACGATTTGTTGGATTTTAAATGAGAAAGAGACTGAAAAAAATAGTCGAGAATCAGGTTTAATTAATTTTGAAACAAATACTTAAATTTCCTGATAATAAAAATTCCTACAAAAAATGGAATAGTTAAACTTTTACTTGAAAAAATTAATTTTGAACAAAAAAAGGATTTTCATAACAAATTTAATTTTTTCTAAAAAATACAAATTCTCATCGAAAACTTAAATAATTAAATTTTTAATAAAAAAAATTAACGGTCAATTAAACAGAAGAATTTTCAACTAAAACTATGGGATATTCGATCAGAATCAGCTCTATTTGCAGTTAAAAAATTACTTTTCACAAAAAAATTAAATTTCATAAAATAGTTCCATTTTCAAAAAAGCCATAAAATTTCAACTAAAATTTAAATATTTACTGAAATAGTTGAACTTTAAACTAGAAGGATGAATTTTCAACTAAAATAGTGAATCTTTAACTAGAATAATTTAATTATTAATCAAAAGGATTAATTTTAAACTAAAAAAGATCATTTTTCAACCAATAATTAAATAATTGAATTTTTAGTCAAAAAAGAATGCTAAACTAAAGAGATTGATTTTTACTTAAAATGATAGAATAATCAATACATGTTAAAAAAAATAGTTTCATTTTTAATTTAAAAAAAAATACTAATTTTCAAACAAATATTTCAATTTTCATTTAAAAAATACCAATTTTCAACCAAAAATAGAATAATTGAATTTTCTGTTGAAAATCTAATTCTTAATTAAAAAATTAAAAAACGAATTTTCAGCGCAATAATTTAATTTTCTACTAAAATAGGTGGATTTTATACCTACAAAAAGATGTATTTTTAATCATAAAGAATAATTTTCTAGCAAACAGGCGAATTTTCCACAAAGTAAATTAATTTTCGAACAAACGGTTTCATTTTTAAATAAAAAAATTAATTTTTAACAAAAGAATTGAACTTTTAACCGCAAGTAGTACATAATAAACACTTAAGGCCATGTGATGAGTGGATCACATGCACAGACTCCTAACTTATCGACGCTTTTTTTAAATCCCTAACTTATTTCCACACTAAGCGCAACATCGAGTTGAAAATTTGGGATAATAAATAAGAAGCAGTAAGAAACGTGGGTCTGGTCCTCAATTTTAATAATTATGAAAAAAAATTTTTTTTGTGAATAATTTTTTGTTGCGTTTTTCATCATTATTACAATTTAGGACGAGACCAACCTTTTTTAGTGTTTCTTATTTATTATCCCAAACTTGTAACTCGATATGGTGCCTCGCGTGAAAATAAGTTAGGAAATTAAAAAAGTGTCGGTAAGGTAGGAATCTGGTAACTTGAACCACTGGTGCCCCGCGACTGTAGATAAAGTAGAAAATAATCAATTTTCTAAATTAAAAAAAAATTATGAAAATAATGATAACTCTAATTTCACTAGGATTATAATTAAATTCCTGGTCATTCCCGGTTTTTTCCCGTTGAATAAAATTCCCGATCAAGTCGCCACCCAGAAAATATAATTTTTATTTTAATAATTAGGTGGAACAAAATTTCAATTAGAAATCCGTATATTTTATTTATTTAAAAAATATAAATATTCTTTTTCTGAAAGTCTTACCTCTAAATTGATATATTTTAACAAAATAATCAAAACATAATTTTTCTCTTTTTCTTTGAATTTTTTTTTAACTTTAGCATGCGATATGTAAAACTTAAAAAATAAGAACTGAGGTTACTTAAAATATTTCAAATTTCCAGACAATTTTTTTAAATTTTTGTCCAAAAAAAAACTTTAGAAACTCGATAAATTATTCGGGAAAAAATGTGTTACTTACGATCGAAATAAGCGATCAACATTCATGTATTTAAAGCTGAGATCTCAATATGAAGGTACTCACCTGAAACAAATGTTTAAATTAACATTAAAAATACAGGATTTCTTGAATCTTAATTAATTGCGAATTTAAAAATAATTTGAATAAATGACACTAACCATTCCGAAATATTAATAAATCTAGAGTTTCTGTTTCAAAAAATGATGTTTCAAATTGCTTGGTTTTTAATCATTGATTTTAATCACTAATTTTAAATAAACACTCAAATATTGCTAGTAGTATAGCAGCAATGCTTCTGTGAAACGGGTTCTGTTCCGAGCTAAACGACAGTCCACCATCAGATTGTCATTTACCAAAAGACGATAATGGTCTTAGTAGAAACCTACATTACCGACCTCGATTAAGTAGAAATTTGCATTAACTCCGGTCGATAATACCGGAAGATCGATTCTAATTTTTTTACGGTTTTCTATATAAATCGTTTCAAATACATAAAATATTACTTTCTATTTACAACAGGATGTTTAAATAAATTGTTTAAACAACTGATTGTTGTTTTTAGAAATTTTCTCTTAGAACAGAGTTAAAGTTTTTCAACTTATTTATAATTTTGTAGATAGACCGATCCAAGAATCAATTAAATTTAATCCAGTTGATTGTTTAAATATTTTTTTATTATTTATAATATAATTCTCTTGGAATAATGCTAGAAATATGCAGTTCACGAAAATTCTCCATTTTTTCTCAACTTTTCCTTTAGAGTGAGGTAATAATTAATTCCAGTAAAGAAATATAATTATTTAAACAATTAAAAAAATAATATTCTCTTTGAATAATGCTGGAAAGCTTCAGTTTTTTCTGGAATATTTCAAATGTTATCACTTTTTACCTATAGAGAGATAAGGATTAATTCGGCTTAGCAAATATAATTCTTTAAAACATTTATTATTATTTTAAATAATATTATCTTTGAATAATTGTAGAATTTTTTTTTTTTAGAAATATTCAACTTATTGTTCATTTTTCACTTAGAGCGAGGTAGAATTCAATTTCTGTAAAATCTGTAAGAAATCTTTTCGAAAATTTAAAAATTTTTGTAAACTCTGTGAAATGTTTGACAAATTATTTAAAATCTTTTAAAATCTTCATTTGAAATCTTTTGAAATCCCTTAAAACCCTTTATAAAAATCTTTGAAATTCTTCTATTAATTAAAAATTTGTATGAAGTCTAAAATATTTAAGAAATCTTTTGTGTTAATTTGAAATTCTTGTGAAAAAATTTTTAATTGTTGGCGAAGTTTTTTTAAATCTTTTAAAATCTGTATGAAAATTTTTAAATATTTGAAAAATCTTTTTCTAATTCTTTTTTGTGAAATATTTGTGTTTGTTTAAAATCATTGAAATATTTTGGAATCTCTTCGTTTTTTTAAATCTTTTAAAGTAATTTAAAATCTTTTTGAAATCTTTAAAATTCTTGAAATATTTTGAAATCCTTATGGGTCTTTGGAATCTTCTAACAAAATTAAAATTGCGTAAAATCGTTTAAAAATAAAATTTAAAATACTTTAGAATTTTTGAAAATTGTTGTAAAAATCGTTCAAATCTTTTGAAACCTTTATGAAATCTTTTATATATTTGTGAAATTTTTCTGAAATCTTTTTTATTCTTTTAAAATTACTGTAATATTTCAAATATTTGTGAAACCTTTTGAAATCTTTGAAATCTGGTGTTAAGTTCACTTTTTGAAACCTTTGAAAATTCTTATTAAAATTTTTTAAATCTTTGTGAAATCTTATTAAAAAATTATAATCGTTTGAAAACTTTAAAATGTTTTGAAACGTTAGAAACTTTATTATTATAAATATTAAAAATCAATCAATTAAAATTGTTGGAACACTTTTTCCAACTTATTTATTATTTTTAACAGAAATCCGTTCATTCAAAATTGAATCCCTATTTAAAATCTTTAAAATCCTTGAAAGCAATTGAAAATTAATAAAATGTTTGAAATCTTTGTGAAATATTATAAATCTAGTATACACATCTTTTAAAATTTTTTTAAATTCTTGAAATTTTTCAAATCTTTCTGAAACTTTTGAAACCTTTGTGAAATCATTGAAAATATTTAAAAACATTTTTCAAATTTTTGAAATCCTTGAAATCTTTGTGACATTTTTTGAAAACTTTTGAAATCTTTATGAAATCTTAAAAAAAAAAAAACGTAAAATATTTCTGAAATCTTTTGTAATCGTTGGCTTTTTGAAATCTTTGAAATCCGGGAAATCTTTGTGAAATGTACAAAATCTTTCAAATGTTTTGACATTTAAAATATTTTGAAATCTCTAGAGATATTTGGTCACCTTTTGAAATCTCTTCGCATTTCAATTAAATGTTTTAAAAGTAAAAAATAGATCAAATTTAAGGTTCTCGTGAAAAATTTAAGGAAATTTCCAGATTTTTAGGTTTAAAAAAAATCAAGGATAATTCCAGGTTTTGAAGGTCGCTGGCCTTAAGTGTAATAAAGTTTGCATTTTTTTCAGGTAAAATCTTTTGAAACCTTTGTGAAATCATTTAAAGTATTTAAAAATATTTTGCAAATTTTGAAATCCAGACAATATTTGTGACAGTTTTTGAAGCGTTTTGAATTCTTATATAAAATTTTTCTATCGTTTCAAATCTTCGAAATTTTTTAAAATGTTAGAAGCTTTATTAATTTAAATATTAAAAATCTATTAATGGAAATTGTTTTAAGACTTTTTTTTACAAATTATGTATTATTTTTAATATCAACCCCTTCATTAAAAATTGTATCCCTATTTAAAATCTTCAAAATCCTTGAAATCTTTGAAATTTTTTAAATCTTGTGAAATCTTTTGAAACATTTGTGAAAACATTTGAAATATTTCAAAACATTTCTCAAATTTTGAAACCCTTAAAATCTTTGTGAAATAATTTAAAACATTTAAAAACATTTTGAAAATTTTGAAACCCTTAAAATCTTTTCTACGTTTTTCAAAATCTGTTAAAATCTTTTGAAATCTTTGAAAACTATGTGAAATATTTCTGAAATCTTTTGTATTAGTTTGGCTTTTTGAAATCTTTGAAATGCACGAAATCTTTATGAAATTTTGAAAATCCTTAAAAAAATTTAAAAATCTTTCAAGCGTTTTGAAATCTGTAAAATATTGTGAAATTTCTTCTTATTTCAATTAAATGTTTTAAAAGCAAAAAAAATAGATCAAATTTCAGGTTCTCGTGAAAAATTTAAGGAAATTTCCAGATTTTTTAGGTTTAAAAAGAAATCAAGGATAATTCCAGGTTTTGAAGGTCGCTGGCCTTAAGTGTAATAAAGCTTTAAATTTTTTAAGGTAAAATAAAATGATAACATATCTTTCAACTAATAGTGATCTTTTTACAGCGCGATAAGTAATTTTTTTTTATCTAAATTTGCAATAATAGTGTCATAAAATTGAAAGATTTATGTAATATAAACAGTCTATAATTACAAGTAAGATAACGATTAGAATATGTACTCAAACCTTTGAAAGAATATTCATAAGTCAGACTGTTATCAATTATTTTCGTAAGTTTTCTTCATTTCAAAAAAATGAGGAACCTGGTCGATGTTATGAGCTTCATCATAGTGGTTTTTTCCACTCGTATTGGTAATTATAATATCTATAATTTAAATACCTCTGTTTCAGACAGATATATTATTCAACATATATGTAAAAGGATTTTATTTTGAAATAAAAACTATTTGAGTTCGTGCAAAAGAGGAGAATTTTAAACAAAATAGTTCGATCCTCAACCAAAAGAGATAAATTAAAATAAATATTTTCCAAGAGAGACTAATTTTCTACAAAAAATTTAATTCTCAATCAAATAGTTACATTTTTAAACAAATATTAGAATTTTCTACCCAGAAGATTGTTTGCTTCAATATTTAATCTTTTTTACTTAAAATTAATTAATTTACTACCAAAAAAGACGAATGTTAAAAAAAAATCTAGAATTATTATGAACCAAGAAGTTGCATTTTTAAGAAAGAATGATATTTTTTTAATTTTTAGAAAGTATTTCAACTTTAAAAACTAGTTGGGACAACTGAAAAATCCCGAAAAATAAAATTCAAGGGAGAAAATTGCCGAATCATAAAATACCCGAATTTAAACAATTACACTTTTTTATAAATATGTTTGATTGGTTCCAAATACAATAATGAAATTTTATTTTTATTAATTATTTTCAATGTTTAAAATTTTGAACTTTTTGTTTGAATTTAAAATAACAATAATTTTAAATACAATATTTCTGGGTGACGACTTTTTCAAAATTTGTTTAACGTAGAAAAATTCAATTTTCAAGTTTAAAAAATGAGAATTTAGATTGCAGCTATTAAGCTAAATTTTACCACATTTGACCCTCGAACGATTTTCTAAAAATATATGTAAATTTAAAATTCGATTTTTGCGAATGCTTTTTGTATTTTTTTAAATACTATGCACATTAAAAAATCGTCACCCAGAAATGTTGTATTTAAAATTATTGTTATTTTAAATTCAAATAAGAATTTTTGAATTTAAACATTAAAAATAATTTTAAAAAAAATTTCATTATTGTTTTTGTAATCAATCACACATATTTATAAAAAAGTGTAATTGTTTAAATTCGGGTATTTTCTAACTCGGCGATTTTCTCTCGGGAATGTTATTCGGTAATATTATATTCCAATTCGGTAATTTTATTTTTCGGAAATTTTATTATTCTGGAATTTTATTTTTCGGGATTTGTCAGGCGTCCCTACGACATGTATGAAATTAAAATTTTTGAAAAAAAATGTCACTGTCAATGTTGCATGTAAAATTTTTCAAAAATTAAAAATCGATTTTCTATCGATAAAGAGCAACATATTTTGGTATAATGTAGAACTTTTGTGGATTCTGTGAGGCGATTGTACGGCTTGAAAAAAAAGATGTATCTATCTATTCGTTGATCGCGTCGAATGAGTCAGAGAGCACTTGCCGAGAAAGGAGAAGGTTTGCTAATAGTCAGATTCTCTCAGCACATGTACAATGTACAATGTACATATATTGTATAGTCAGCAGAGTATAGCGCTGGCAAATGCCAATTATGCTCACCCTGTTGCTCGTTTCACTTCGTTTATTTATGACAGTCTCAAGCCGCGTTCTACGACTGTCCAGCACACTTCAATATCTTTATAATTTTACCGCATTTTTATCATACTTTTAGATAATAAATTCAGATTTGCATAATAGTAATCCTAACGCATCACTGCACGCATCTGTAGTAATAACAGACTTTACACTCTTTTCCCCTTTTCACATTTTCCCCATTTTCTCGTTTTTTTTCTTCGCTTTATTACGAGCTGAATTACTATAGTATCCAATCAGAAAATCCAACTGTTTTTTGTAAATTAAGCGTTTATCTTAAAGACTTTCAAGATCATTTTTTAAACATTGAAATTCGAAATGTTTAATTGAAATAATAAGTAACCTTTACGCAAAATTCATTTCTTGCAATATTTAATATTAATTTATTACGTCATCGCGAGACTTTGAGAACATTCTAGAAACGTAGCATGGATACAAACCTCTTCAGTTGTGGAATGATCTCGATGTCGGTAAGGTAGGAATTTGTATTGAAAAAGGCTCTTACCTACCTAGTCAAGTACTGGTTGTATTAAAATGCAACTATTTTGTTATAATCATCCATTTTTGGACGAAAGATAATTAAATTAAAATTAATTATTTTTAGTTGAGAAGGCTATACTTTTATATTATCGATTCAGAATTCCTCTCTTTTGGTTAAAAACTAATTCTTTTTATTTAAGAGAAACTATTATATTTTTCTTGAGTCATCTTTTTTGGTCAAACATTCAACTGTTTTGTTAAAAATTCTTTTTCTTAATAGAAAATTCTTCTTTTTGAATTGTAGATTTATCTTTTGGTAGAAAAATTCTATTTTTTAGTTGGAAGTTAATTATTTTGTGAACAATTCAATTATATTGTTAAACATTCATCTGTTTTGCTGGAATATTCCACTTTTTTGTTGAAAATTTGTCTCTTTGGATTGGAATTTCATCCTTTTGAATTAAAAATTCATCTTTTCTTCGAAAAATCATCTTTTTTGGTTGAAGGTTAATTCTTTTTAATTGAAATTCTGCTATTATATTTTTGAAGCTGTAGTTCTTTTCTTGAAAATACGATTTTTTTTGTAACTAATCTTTTTGCTTTAACTTTAATTCTTTTGATTTGAAAAACAACTTTCTTATATATTTTTCGTTCAGAATTCATCTCTTTTGGTTAAAAACTTAATTATTTTGTTAAAAAATCATTTATATATTTCAAAATTCATCTTTTTGGTCGATCATTCAACTCTTTGTTGAAAATTCATCTTTTCGAATTGAAAATTTATCCTTTGGTGGAAAAATTATATTTTTTAGTTGGAAATTACTTCTTTTTATTTGAAAGGCTAAAATTATATTTTTCGTTCGAAATTCATCTCTTTTGGTTAATAAGTTAAAAAATTAATCTTTTTGCATTGAATTTTCAACTTTTTTGTTGAAAATTCGTTTTTTTTCATATAAATTTATTCGTTTTCAATTAAAAATTAATCTTTTGATAGGAAAGTCATTTTTCTTTGGTTAAAATTTGTATTGAAAAGGTCACTATTATATTTTCGATTAAAAATTTCTCTCTTTTGGTTAAAAATTAGGCAGTGACTAAACGTACGGAATTTTCCGTAAAATTAGCCAGCCTTATTTCTGTGACCAATCGCAGGGGTGTCTTCACGCCCCCCCCCCCTCCCCCACGAGACCTTGCAAAAGGGTTGGGGTTTTACGGAATATTCCGTACGTTTAGACAATTCGTAAAAATTAACTATATATTTAAAAAGTCATCTTTTTGGTACAATAGAATATGAATTCTTTTTAATTGAAAGGATACTATTTTTCGTTAAGAATTAATATCTTTTTGTAAAAATCCTATTATTCGATTGAAAGTTGAATTATTTTGTTTAAAATTCAATTATATTGTTAAAAATTCATCTTTTTTGGTCGAGCATTCAACTGTTTTGTTAAACAATCGTCTTTTTTAATAGAAAATTCCTTATTTTTTATTAAAAATCTTATCTTTTGGTACAATAGTCATTTCTTTGTTGTTGAATTAATTAATTATTTTTATTTGAAAAGTTTACTTTGAGAAAAATTCATCATTTTGGTAAAGATTTGAAGATTTTCTTGGAAAATTGTATGATCGAATGTGCTAAATAGTTGACGTTTTAACTAAAAATATCAATTTTTAGATAAAAATGGTGTAGATAAATTTTCATTAAGGAGAATTATTTTTTAATCACAAAAATGCTGCTAAATTTTTAGCTTCAAAATTACTTTTTAACAAACCAAAAAAAAAAACAATTTTCAACTAAAATTATGAATCCTTAACCAAAGATCTTTTATTTAAATTTTTTCAATTAAAACTAAAAAAACAGTTGGTTTTCAACGAGGAAATGGATTTTCTACCGAAAAAGTCGAATTTTAAACAAATTTCATAAATTTTCAACTAAATAGTTCGAACAATGCATGTGATGTTACTACAAATTTTATTTGATTAATTTTTAGTTTATTTTTTTTCCTAACAGTTTTCAACTAAATAGTTATATTTTTAAACAACAACAAAATATTTTAGAACCAAAAATGGAGTATATAATTTGTACAAAACAATTTGATTTTATAATTGAACAAAATAGTTAAGTTATCATTTAAAAAATTACTCGTTAAAAAAAGAAAAATAGAACGAATTTTCACTTAAACTTATGAATCTTCAACCAAGAAAATGAACTTTTAACCAAAAATAGTTGGATTTTTTATTATTATTATTATATTATTAATTATAGATTAAAGAATAAGATTTTAAATAAACCTTGAA
>JAWWLR010000128.1:29427591-29439748 GCA_035041075.1 Acraspis erinacei | reverse complement strand
TTTATCACTGAGAACAATTCTCATTTAAAGCTTCGTAATTCGCGGCATTTTCCAGCATTTTCATGCAGAAAACGACCGGGGGGGGGGGCTCGTAATTTGTAGCATCATTCAAGGCAATTCATTTCGCTAATGAATGCAGTGAATATTCTCAACCATTCCATTGCCGGTTACAACCAGACGATAATTTCGTTTCATCTTTTCAGAATCACGTGAAAAAGTGCGAATCGCAAAAATTCTCTTTCTGAATGTTATTTTTCGTTCGAAATGAAAGACGCTAACCATCCACATGTCTACTCAGATAAATTATTAATTATTATTATTAAAAAACTACTTTGTTAACAATTAATTTTTTTAATGGAAGATTCATAATTTAAGTTAAAAAAGTTAAAAAATTAAAAAATTAAAAAATTAAAAAATTAAAAAATTTTCTTTAATGTGAAGAATTCCTGAAATTAAAATGAAGAATCTACCGACTTTCCCCTAAAAAAGAAAAGAAAACAACGTTTCGGCAATCATACAGCACCCTTATCAAGGCAAATCAAAATAAAAAAATTAAAAAATTAAAAATGAAATGAAATGAAATTTAATTTAATTTTAAAAAATTCAAATAAAATAAAATATAAATAAAATAAAAAATATAGATATAAAAAAATAAATGAAAATAAAAATAAAATTAGTAGCCAGCAGGAACAGCATCGTGGCCGTGGTACTGTTCCTGCTGGCTTCTAATTTTATTTTATTTTTATATTTTTTATATTTAAAAAAGAATATTTTTCTTGTTTAAAGAGAAGAGGATTTGGCTGGTTGCTTTCTCATTTTTCTTTCCTCTTTTGGATTTTTTTTTCAAATGGAAAACAAAAAAATGTTTTATTTTCTTTTTTAGGGGAAAGGAGAAGAGGAAGGGTTTTTTTCAGATTGCAATGGGAACATTTTATGGTGGTTGTCCAGACTTAGAAGTTATATTATTGATTTTATTTTCAGGAAAATTAATTTTCTTGGTAGAAAATTTACGTTTTTGGTTAAAAATTCAACTATTGGGTTGAAGAAGAACTTTTTCGTTAAAACTTTGGTTTGAAGTCTGAAATTTAGAAAAATCGTAAAACATGGGTGCGTAATACAAGGGTGGCTATTTTTGATAAAAAAATTCTCTTTTTTATTTGAAAATTCAACTATTTGGTTGAAATAATATTTATTTTTTGTAGAAATATAATACTCTTGGTTCAAAATTCAACTATTTTGTTGAAAATTCGCCTTTTTGGATGAAATTTAATTTTTTTGTTTGTTAAAAATGCAAAGTTTTGGTTGAAAATGGATATTTTTACAGTCAAAATGTTTCAAACAAAACGGATTTTTTTTTGTTTTGGTTGAAATATTAACATTACAGTTTTCGTTGAAAATTTTTCTTTTTGGTTGAAAATTAATTTTTTCAACTAAAAATCTTAATATTCCTTCTTTGGTAGAAAATGGATATTTTTTAGTTGAAACTTCAACCATTTAGTATTTGGTATTTGTTAAAAATTTGTCTTTCATGGTAGAAAATTAATATCCTGAGTTCAAAATTTAACTGTTTGGTTTATAATTTACGTATTTTGTTTCTAAATTATTTTCTTATGTTGCAGAAAATAATTTCTTTAAATTAAAAACGCAATTTTTTGACTGAAAATTAAACTATTTTTGATTTAAAATCAAAAAGTTTTATTTGAAATATTAACTATTATAGTGGACGTTGAAAATTCATCTTTTTAGATTGAAAATTAGTTTTTTTTTTAAATTTTTGTTAGAAATTTTTTGCTTTTTGTTAGTTAAAAAATTCAACTTTTTGTTAAAAATCTATATAAATTGTTGAACTTTTTTTTTTTGAAAATTAAATTTTGACTTGAAAATCCAAAAATTTTATGATTTTTTTTCTTTATTGACTGAAAAATCTTTCTTGGTATAAGATGTAAAAAATCAAAGATAGTTAAATTTTCAACAATAAATGTTAAATTTCTACAAAAACGATACATTTTTACCCAGAAGATAAATTTTCAACCAACAATAGAATAATTCAATTTTAAGTTGAATTATAAATAAAAAAGATGAATTTTAAACTAAAATAATGAATCTTTATATGGGATAATTAAATTTTCAAATAAAAAGATAAATTTTCAACCAAATAAATAAATTTTCATCTAAAAAATATACTTTTAAAATAAATAGTTAAATTTCTATTAAAAAGTATAAATTATAATTAAAAAAACGTTGTGCCTAATCGTCCCGAAAAATTGTGGGAGTTGGAAAAGGGGATGGACTAGAAGTCCCGAATTTCAGTGCGACGAGACACTTTGAAAAAACACTAATTTTAAACCAAATAGTGAAATTTTCCAACAAAGTGGTCAATTTTTTACTGAAAATATAAATCCTCTAATGAAAAAGTTAAATTTCAACCACAGAGATGAATTTTCAACTAAAAAATAAATTTTGAATCAAAAATTTAATAGGTAAACTTTCAGTTGAAATAATTTATGTTCAATTATAGGGATGCATATTAAATAAAATGATGGAATATTCAACTGGAGTAGTTAATTTTTCAGGTAAAAAAAATAAATTTTCAAATTAAAAACAAAATCACTAAAGTTTTTAAAGTTTCAACTGTATTTGTTAAATTTTCAGTAAAAAAATTAATTTTCAAAAGAAAGACAACCAATTTAAAGGAAACTGTTGAATTTTCAAATAAAAATAAATTTTCAACCAACAAGATTAATTTCCGAACAAAAAAGACGTATTTTCAACAAAAAACATGAATTTTATAACAGATATTTAACTTTTAAACTAAATAATTTCAGTTTTCAACCAAAAATAGAATAGTTCAATATTTTCAGTTGAAAAAATTAATTTCCAACCCAAAAAAGGACATTTAAAGAAAATAGTTCGTTCCAGTCATATAAATTTGCTTCTAAAAATAAAAAATAAATGTTATTTAATTTCACATTAGGCATATAACAAATCCTTGAAAATTTTAGGTTTTTAATATAAAAATAAATGTTTAATATTTTATTAAATTTTTGTTTGAAAAAAGATCTTCTCCTTTCGCTCCGCTGGGAATCGAACCACAGAAATTTCGAATGCCGTTCTGGTGCTTTTCCATTAAGCTACTAGAGAGATCGCGAGAAGAATCCTTTTTCAGAAATATACGCATTACTATGCCAGATTTTAAAAGTCAAATTTTTCAAGAAATCTATATTATCATCAGAGAATAACAGAATTTTTTAACGTCTTTACAGACTAGAAAAAGCTCTGAATTACAATTTGATTAAATAAAAATTTTGTTTAAAGAAAAATCTTTTCCCTTCACTCCGCTGGGAATCGAACCACATAACTTCCCAGTTCGATTCCCAGCGGAGCGAAAGGAGAAAATCTTTTTTCAACCAAAAATTTAATTTAGAAAATGTTTAATTCTTAGATCCATCTAGTCTGTAAAGACGTTCAGAAATTCTTAGATTCTCTGATGATAATGCAGATTCCTTGTCATATTTTATTATTAGAATTTGGAGGGACATGTTGGTCTAATTCATAGTTGCTTACCTGTCCTTTCCAACTATCCTAACAGCATCATAGCGAAGGCTTAGCTTTCTCGTATGATCCCTGGGAGTACGACAACCCTCCCTATTGGCTCCCTCCCTGAAGAGCTTAAGGGTGCTGCAATTTTGAGTCTGTTGCAGGGGCTGATAAGTTTCAAGCCCGTTACAAACTTCACGACAACCACAGCACTTGGCCATTGCACTTTATCGCAGAGTAGATCTACCTACTTGACTGCTGACGAGAGTCCATATAGCTATCAAGCCTACATATATACACATAGCTATCTAAACAAAATCTACAATATATTGTATAATGAACAAGATTTTTAAAAAATCTTAGCAAAAATCGAGGGTTCGAATTCTATAATCGCCTATACTTTTTTTCGAAATAAAGGGCGTTAATAGTATAAGTAGGAAAGTACTAGGAGACCTACATTACCGGCTGATGGAAAGTTCTAAAACTACCTTACCGACCGATGGTAAGGTAGAAGTTTTTAGTATCCTCAGTCTACAGTGGCGGGATCCTAATTGTTTTCAATCGGTAAAGTAGGAATCTGAATTAGCTTCAATCGGTAATATATCTTATCCTATCTTATCGCATAAGAATATTGACTGTTTTAATCTTTTATTTGGCGATGTGAAATTGTTACTTATTTTCAGTTTTCGAAGAAAATAGTGTTGTTGGGATAATTTTGTAGTTGGAAATAAGGGGAGGGAAGTAGGGAAAGTGAGGTGAGGCAGTAAGGGATAATAAAAGGAGGGAAAGAAGGGGAAGTTAGGGGAAATAAGGGAAGGGGAAGTAGGGAAGCGAAGGGAAATGCGGTGTATGGAAGTAAGGGAAATTATGGGAGGGGAAAAAGGAAAAATTTTGTGTCCAGAGAAATAAGATACGCAATTAAACTGACTATGAGAATGTGAAAATTAAATAAAAATTCGAAAAAATGTTGAAATATTTCTAGGCATTTTAGAATGCGAACCCTCAATTGTCGACCTTTTAAGTCTTAGAATGCTCAACGAATTTTCATAAACAGGCTGGCAGTTATAATAAAGGAAAAAAAATTTCGATAATTTCGAGGATTTTTTCCCGGTTCCCAGAAATTTGTCAGGTTTATTGAAATTAAAAAATTCGATGTTTTGAAGCTGAAATTTTTTTCTTTTGAAGTAACGGAAACTAAACTGAAACTGTAAAACTCAAAGAATAACTCCTCTTTGTTTTAAACTTCTAAAAATTGAACAGTTCAAAGATTTTTTGTTAGAAAATACAAATCCACATTTTCATTGTTAGTGCTCTAAATTGAAAAATAAATCAATAAATTTTTTTATGTTCAAAATTATATCATCTTAAACAATTTTACAGGAAAAACGTTAAAAATTTAACGATTTCCATTTTTTTTACTTAACACGTTTTAATTTAGAAGTTAAATTATTTTAATTAGAAGTAATTTGAAACTAGTAATTATTCAATTGTTATTTATAAATAAAAAATCAACAATTACACTCAAAAATAGAAAAGTTTTAAACGAAAAAATTTAAATTTTATCGTTGAAAGTTTAAATAGAAAATACCCGAAATTAAAAAATTGCAGAAATATAAAAATCTCGAATAATAAAATTCCCGACCGAAAATTTTAAGAGAATAAAATATTCAAGACTTCAAAAAATTTCTTTGTTCAAAAAATATTGTTGATAATATTGTTGAAATATTGTTAAAAAAATATTGAATATTGTATTTTTTACAAATGAATAATATTGATTAAAAAGAAATTTTTAAATTGTTTAATCTCGAGAATTTTATTTTTTCAGGAATTTTATAGTGTCGGGAATTTCACAGTTTAGGGAATTTTATTTTCTATAGGGGGGGGGGGGGGTCAACAGCCCCAGTCAAATGTTGCTAAATATTTAAAAATTGTTATTTTTTTGAAACAAAAAATTTCAAATGACATAAATGGTTTAAAAATTGAATTTTTTAGACTAAAGCAATATTCGAATACAATTTAAAATTAAATAAAACCTCCTTGTAAAATCTAATATTTTTCCATTCTCAATAATCAAAGTACAATTCGATTTTATACACCAATAATTCATTTAAATTTTACAGTTTATTAAGTTAAAACATTTTTTATCAAAAATTTGCAACTTGAAACTGAATTACTTCATACTTAAAAAAGTCATTGACTCAACATTTAAAAAAATAGAAATCAAATTAATTAATTGAATAATTTTTAATATAATTATTTTAATATTGGAGTTAAATAAAAAAAATTGTATGGGTTCAAAACTTGATCCGGAGCTTAACTAACGAGTTTAAAATCGCAGTCATACAATGAAAAATGTGCAGATCGTGAGAGTGAGCGGAACATGTATTTTGACAATGACTGAAACGTGAGACGATACCTGAATATTAAAAGAGGTTCAACAATAATTAAAATGAGCCGTCGAATGGTTTAAGAAGTGTATGTTTCTTGGTACGTTTTTTTCCTACGTGCTTCCAATGTCAATCAAAAATCATAAATAATCCAAAATAAACTTCAATTACTTCTTATCGAACCACAAATTTTTTAGCAAATTCTACTTATAATTGTAGCATTATCATTCCACCCTGTTATATACTTATAGTGGGCGTGACGTTTTTTTAGGGCGGAGTTAATGTGGGCGTGGTTAATTAATAAGGCGGAGTTTAGTCGGAACATGAAGTTAAACTGAACAAGGCTATATTATAATTTATAAGGCTACTTTAATTTATAAAGCCAATGTTAATTTATAAAGAATTATTTTAAAGTTTCTTTCAGTGAAGAGATCTGCACCGAAGTGGGCGTGGTTAATTTACTGGGCGGATATTAGTGGACTTAAGGCGTGACATAATTATTAGCACATCGAAAAGGAAGGGAATTTGATACTCGATCCTTTCAATTTACAACAAAAATCTTGATAAAGTAATATTTAATTAGACTACGTCAGAATAAAGTTTTTAAAAGTTGATAGTAGGCGTGCTCAATTTTTAAGGCGTTTTAAGCTACCGTAGGGCGTGGTTTAATTATTAATGGGAGAAAAACTACGGGGAATTTAAAGTAGTCCGGTTATTGGATGAGACTGATGAAAAATCATTAAAATTAGTCGTTTTTTTTGCGGAGAAATATCTCCTCTTTCACATAATGCATTTTCTAAGGGTCCTTTCCAGGTTAAAATTTGAACTATCACTGTTTAAAGTCTGTCAAAAAACATGGGATCCTATGGAGAGGCCTTTCGTCAAATTAAAATTAAAATTTACATTTTATTATTATTTTAAAAACAGTTTATTTATATAAATTTGCACACAAATTTAATAAACAATTTAATAATTGATATTCTGGCCAAATTTATATTTAAATCCAAATTTGAGAAAAAAATAATCGACACAGCTTTGACTAGCTTTTCCAGTAGCCAGACTACTTACATACTCGATACTTCATTTGTGTAAAAAATGCTTCATACAGAAATATTTAATTAAAAGTTGTTAAAAGTTGATAGTGGGTGTGGTCAATTTCTGAGGCGGATCTTACTGAGCATAGGGCGTGGCTTGATTAATATTGGGACGAAAACAAAGGGGAATTTGATACTCGATACTCTAAATGTACCAAAATTCTTAGTAATGAGCTACTTAATTAGAATCTAAATAAGAATTAAGTTATTTGAAGTTGACAGTAGGCGTTGTTACTGGTTAAATTCTAGGCCGAACATTGATGCTCTTAAGACGTGGTCTTATTACTAGTGGGCAGATCATAGTGAGCGTAAGGCGTGGCTTAATTATTAGCGGGAGGAAAGCAAAGGGCAATTTGATACTCGGTACTTTGAATGTAAAAAAAATTCTTAGTACAAAGCTATTTAATTAAATTCTAATTCAGATTTAAGTGAGTGGAAGTTTATGATGGGCGTGTTTAATTTATAAGGCGGATCTGAGTGAGTTTAGGGCGTGGCTTGATTATTAATGGGAGGAAAAAGAAGCTGGATCTTAGTGAGCGTAGGGCGTGGCCTAATTATTATTGGGATACACGATACTCTAAACGTAAAACATTCTTAGTACTGAACTACTTAATTAGAATCTAAAGAAGAATTAAGTTATTTGGAGTTGACAGTAGGCGTGGTTCCTGGTTAAGTTCTAGGTCGAATCTTGGTTCTCTTAGGACGTGGTCTTAATAATAGTAGGCGGATATACTGAGCGTAAGGCTTGGCTTAATTATTAGTGGGAGGAAAATGAAGATGAATTTGATACTCGATATTTATATGCACAAAACTTTTTGTAAATTGATGGACGTTGTTAGTGGGCGTGGTTAATTTCTGAGGCGGAGCTTAGTGGCCGTAAGGCGTGGCTTAATCATTAGTGGGGCTGAAATCAAGTTAAACTGAATAGTCGATACTTTCAAGATACAAACGTTCTTGTTATTGAACTGCCAAATAATTCTTTAAAGCAGAATTAAGTTGTTTTGAGTTGATAGGGGGCGTGGGCAATTTTTAGGGCAGATCTTAGTCAGCGTAAGGCGTGGCTTAATTATTAGTAGTGGAGAAATGAAGGGGAATTTGATGCACTGTATTTTAATTGTACAAAAATTCTTGGTGCTGAACTACTGATTGATTCTAAGGATTGTAGCCTCTCGATAATGAATGAATCTTAACTTTTTAGAGGATTGATCATTTAATTTGTCTACAGGAATCTTATTGTGTTCCTCGGAAGCTGATTAATATTGGGATGACATCCCCTAATTATATATTAAAGACGCCGCTCTCGGTACTTGGAAATGGAGGCATTCGTCTGCCTAAAACACTTCTCGATACGTGCCTCGAATTCAAAGATGCATAAATTGGAACAGAGAGGCGGATGAAATTTATTATTGAATTACTCGTTTTTTACTTCCTAACATTTAAAATTTAAACAAAATAAAAATCCATTGCCAACAAATTTTTAATTTTTAATTTTTAATAGTTTTTAAAATGTCTGTGAGCAATAATAAATAATTAAACATTTCTCGTTGAAAGCATTCGAAAACAAAGCTTTTTGTTTAGCATCTTGTTTAAATTGAAAACTTCCCTATTCGAACTATTTTAGATTAGGGAAAATTTTGAAAAATTACATTTATGAACGTTCAAGATTAAAATATTTGGGATTAAAATTTAAAAAATTGGATTATTTAAAATGCAAAGGAATTGAAATTCTTATATCATTCTCAATCCAAAGCGATTAAAATAAAATTTGTAATTGAAACCTTATTTGGATGTTTCAAAGTCAAAGCTGCTGAGATTCTACAATTTTCAATAGTTATGACATTAAAATACATTAAAATTGATTAGACAGATTTTTATGAAATAAAAAAATAAATCCGCCTTTATTTTCACAGCTCAAAATGTTTTAATTCTCAATTATAAACCTTTAGAATTAAAACATCCTAAAAATTGTTTAAATAAACAGTAATTTTAAACAGGTTATTTTAAAAATTAAAGAATTTCTACTCTGGAACGATGAAGCTTAAACGAATCCAAAATTAATTTAGAACTGAAAAAATTTTAGACCCCAAAATTGGTAATAAAAATTATTGCAGAGGTATCAATTAAAGATAGTTTAATTTTGTTTCTATGTTGACTCTAAAGAAGAAATTGTTTAACTTTTTAATTTAAAATTATTACATTTTTAAAAATTTCTTTAGTATTATTACTCGTTCTTAAACCTTTCCAAAATAATATTTTTAAATTTTAAATGATTTAGTTTTTTAAATCTTCAACTGAAAAATATTTTTTAAATTACCAAAAAAGAATCTGGATGATTTAAAGGCAATATTATTAATTTTACATATTTTTTTTTAATTTTTGGAAAAATCATGAAAATTTTAAAAGATATTTAGAAGTATTTCAAAAAAATCAAAAATAATAAAGAATTTCTAAAAACTTCAAGCAAAATTTAGATTTTTGAAAATATCGAGGTTTTTTTTATTTTGAAAGGTTTCAAGATAATAAAAAAAATCTTAAGATTCCGAGGAATATTGAAAGTAATATTTTTTTAAATTAATTTTAAGTGAATAATTTAAAAGACTATAACCTTAAAGCAAATAAAGAAACAAAATGAAAAATTTTTTTTTTTGTGCAAATTCAAAATTTTTGTTGAAAATTCGTCTTTTTAATGAATTCAAGTGTTTTTCATATGAAATAAAAATCTTTTTATATTGAAAAAATAAATATTACAATTTTCGTTGTGAGTTCATCTTTTTTGTTCGAAAATTCAACTAATTATTCGAAGATAAGCTTTTTTATTTGAAATATTCTAAATAATTTTGAAATCATTAAAAATATCTTTGCAATATTTTGAAATATTTGAAATTCTTGAAATCCTTTGCAATCCTTTTGAATTCTTTGAAATCTCCATGACATTTTTTTTTAATGTTTTTCATTCGCTTGAAATAATTTAAATATTTAAAATATTCGTGAAATCTTTTAAAATCTTCTAAACAAATTTACTCCTTATGAATTCTTTTAAATATTTGAAAATTTTATAAAATCTTTCTAAATCTTCCAAAAAACCGTAAAATCATTTGAAGTTAAAATCTTTGAAATTGTTTAAATCCTTATGAATTCTTTTAATTATTTTTTACACTCTTTCTTAAGTCTTTTTGTATTCGTTTTAAATTATCAAAAATCATTGTGAAATCTTTTGAAATTTTATAAAAAATATTGAAATCATTTAAAATAATTTAGAATGTTTTAAAATCTTTGAAATATGGTTTATTATAGCCTTTTTCTATAAACTTTGATACCTTTGATGAAATCTTTTGAACATTCAAACATGAAATTTTCGAAATATTTTGAAATCCTTTTGAATTCTTTGAAATATTTCTGCAATATTTTTGTATTCGTGCTGTGGACATTTTTTTTAATCTTTTGAAATCCTTATAAATTCTTGTAAATCTTTTTGAAATCTTTCTGAAGTCTTTTCAATCCGTATGAAATAATTTAAAATTTTGAAATGAAATGTTTTTTAAAACTTTTTTAAATCGTAGAAATTTTATTACCCAAACCCTTATTAAAATCTTTAAAATCCTTGAAATCTTGTAAACTCTTGAAAGCTTTTGAAATCCTTATGCATTCGTTTGAAATAATTTAAATTTAACTAAAATCTTTTGAAAGTTTGAAATCTTTGTGAAAACTTTGCAATTCTGAAATCCTTATAATTTTTTTAAAAATTTCTTAAATCTTTTGTATTCGTAAGAAATAGTTGAAAGATCTAAAATCTTTTTTAAATCTTTCGGAATATTCTAAAAAAAATTTAAATCTTTGAAATGTTTCGAAATATTTTAAAAATCTTTATTCATTTTTTGTTTGTGAAATCTTTTGTATTCGTTGAATAATTGATAAAATTATTTGAAATCTGGTCTACCCTTTATCTGAATAAACCCTTTTTCAATCTGTTTTTAAATCTCTGTGGAAGTGTTGTAAAATCTTAAAAATCAGTTGCGCCCGCCATTTTTAAATCTTTGAAATCTTTGCGAAATTGTCAAAATCCTTTTAATTATTTTGAAATATTGTGAAATCTTTTAACAATAAATAAATAAATAATTTTAAAAGTTCCTTTATTTATTTTGCAAAGAGCAAAAGATAAATTAAATCTTGATAAATAAAAATCTTCACAATATCAAGATTTCTTCTAAACGAGATGTTTCTTTCATAATATACTAAAAGACTTAAATCACTCTTGATAATAGTTTTAATCACTGTGTTAAAAGCAAAAAAAAGAACATTCAAATTCAAGGTGCTCGTTAAAGATTCCAGGGAATTTCCAGTCTTTCAAGGTTTCCAAGGTCACTTGAGACGAAGAGAATGAATGAATGGTAACAGGTCGATAATTATAGATATTAACCGAAAAAGTATTAATTCGACTCAAAATTATTTGAAAATTCGAGAGCATTCTAAGACCTCTGAAAATGATTCACTAGAATATTTCTTTCAAATCTGTATAGCTGTTTTGTAATCCAGGTTCGAAGCACGTGTTTTTCCCAATCGGGAAAAGTCACCACATCACCTTTAACTTTCGGCTTCGCGTATCCAGTTTCGACGGCCCCGGCACATTTATAATCAAATGAAAAAAATTTTAAATCGATTAAATAAAATCTTGGGACTTCTTTCGCGGCGGGTGTTCAAGGCGCTACTGGTTGAAGAACCGTGGACTTGAAGAATCCACGAAGAAGAACACATGTTCTCCCCTTCGGGACGATATAAGGTACACACACACACACACACACACACACAAACTTAAACATGTCCATTCGTCTGACGGATAAGTCGGTTTTGCTTATCTGGAGAGGCTGTAGCCATAAAGGCAGGAGAATCCAGCGTTTTTTGCCGCTCAGCTGTTTCCAGTCATTGAATTGCTAAGAGAGCAGCATTGAGAACCACTGGCTAATGCTTCGTGGAAGCGATTTCCGGTTTCCGAACGAATCAAATTAGCAAATACGAGGCGGAAAAGATAAGCTCCGTTCAGCTGGCACCTCCACAACGGAAAATTAATATTCTTTATATGCCATAATTTCGGGCTAATTATGGGCTAATTTTGGGCGGTAATGCCGATTTTTGGGCTCTTTT
>JAWWLR010000128.1:29325693-29337698 GCA_035041075.1 Acraspis erinacei | reverse complement strand
TTGGAAAACTAAAAATGCTACAACTTTTTGCCTAAGGAAAAAAAGATGCGCAATGA
The DNA here is from genome assembly GCA_035041075.1 of Acraspis erinacei. Taxonomy (NCBI): domain Eukaryota; kingdom Metazoa; phylum Arthropoda; class Insecta; order Hymenoptera; family Cynipidae; genus Acraspis; species Acraspis erinacei. Next base: position 29,337,642 of record JAWWLR010000128.1, on the reverse strand, counting down.
AATTCTACACCTAGATATAGTCTTGAAAAATTAAAATTCGAAAATATTTTTGAAAGCCTCTAGGGGTCCTCCCACTCCCGGCGAAATAATCTTATGTGCCCTTATTCGATCCGGCAGCTCAATTCGGCTGTTCGAACGAAGAATTGAGAAAGGTTTCGGAAGAATAAAAATCATGTCCTTAAGATTCCTTTAGGAAATTTAAAACGATTTTTTATTTTGAAAAATTAGTTTAATTTTTTTTCTCTTTTGACTGAAAAATCGTTCCTAGTTAAAAACTCAATTCTTTTATGGCAAATTAGTATTTTTCTTTTTTTGAATTCAAGGGGTTTCGATTCAAAATAAAAATTTGTTGTTGTTGAAATATCAACTAATTAACTTTTGTTGTAAGAATCATCTTTCTGATTTAATCCAAATTTTTTTCTTTTGAAATTAAAATCTTCTTTTTTTGGGAAATATGAAGTATTATATTTTTTAATGCATGCTAAATGAAGTTTCGAATTTACTTTCTTTAAGATCCATCATTTTATTTGGAAAATAAATTATTTGTTGAAAAATCTACTGTTGTATTAAATATTCATATTTTTGGAAAATAATGTAATTTTTTTGTAATGTTTATAAGCGAGCTTAGTAATTATTTCTTGGACCGCTAGATTGACAAATGAAAAAAATAAAACAGATGTCAAAAACTTTTTTATGAGAGTTTTTGCTTAAGAACTAAATAGAAATATAGCGCTATATTAAAATTTACAACCTTTTGAGTTTAGCGTATTTTTTCATTTAAAATTTAATAGTCATATATGGTTGAAATTGAACTATTTGTTGAATATTTCAGGCTTTTGTTAAAAATTTATCTGCGTTGGTCGAGAATTTTACTTTCTTATTGAAAACTCTTCTATTTGGCCCGAAAATACCTTCTGCTGAAAGTTCATTTGTTTGGAAATGCAACTTTTTTGTTTGAAGGTTAATCTTTTTTTTTTTTGAAACTTTCACTATTTGGTTGAACATTAAATAATTTTTTCAAAATTGTATTATTTCTTTAACAAGCCATATGATTCGATAAAAAATTCAACTTTTTGTAGACATTTAATTTTTAACAAAACTGTTAATTTTTATTTCAGAAAAAATTACTTTTCTCCCAGAGAGAATGAATTTTTCATAACAAAAGGGTTCTAAAACAAAGGTTGATATTTCACCTAAAAAATATTTTTCATTTAAATACAAAATTGAATTACAAGAGACAAATGCTCAGCAAAATACATACATTCATTATTAAAATATTTAAATTTTCAGCTAAAAAATTAATTTTCAATAAAAAATTAGCTAAAAAGACGAGTTTTCAAAAAAACTTCAACCGTGAAAGAAGAAAATGATCAACTTAATTGTTGAAGCTTTAAGGTAAAAAACTAATTTTCTCTACAGAAATTGAATTTTTGACAGGAAAATGCGAATTTTCAGAAAAAACGTAATTTTCAATAAAATAGTCAAATTCGGAATCAAAGTTTAAAAAAATTTAAGCATTAATTTGACTCTCACTCATTTAGTTAACGGTTCAACCAAAATTGCTCAAGTTTCAGTTTGACTTTTCAACAAGCAAAAAGTAAATTTTCTGCGTGATTGCTAATTTTTCAACCACAAAAGGATAACTTTCAAGCAAAATTGTTGAATTTTCATCAAAAAAATATTTCAGTTGACTTGTTAAAACCAAAATATGAATTTTAATGAAAAAATAAAATTTCTAAAATTCTCCAGCAAAGACGGAATAGCTATATTTTTAGGTTACAATTTATTTTACACCAAAAAAGGGATTTTTAAACAAAATTGGCTAAATTTTCGACCAAATAAATTAAACTTTAATTAAAGTCATGCATGGTCAATAAAAAAAATTGTCAAACATACAGTTGAATTTTTAACCCAGATGAGGAGTCTTCTACCAAAAAAGACCAATTTTTAACAAAATTATTTGATTTTGAACTAAGAATAGATAAAATTTTAACAAAAACTATAATAGAATAATTTTCAGTTAGATGAATAAGTTTTCAAGGAAATAAGGTAAATTTCCAAAAAAAAGTTAAATTTGTAAACAAAAACATGAATTTTCGGCCAAAAAGATAAACTGTCTATTAAAAAACGATAAAAAGTTTAGTTCTACTTTTAGTTTAAAAAATTACTTTTCACTTTAAAAAAAGTAATTTTCAGCCACAAAAATTAATTTTTCACCATAAGAAGATGAATTTCGAACAAAATAGATGAAATTTAAACTGAAATACCCTCCTTGAAAACAAGCATGTGAAGTTCTCCTTTTCACCATTTTCCATTTTCCTTTCGTATTTCCCTTTTCCTTTTCACTTTTCAGACGTTCCCCTTTCTCGTTTTCTCCTTTCCCTTTACCATTTCCCTTCCCTTCCCCTTTATCCCTTTCTCTTCACGTTTACCATTTCACATCCCCTTTTCCCCTTTCTCCCCTTTTAACCCTTCCACCTTCCCTTTTTCCCATTATCTTTTAACGTTTCCCAATTCCACCCTTTCTCTTCCCCCTTACTTTATGTACCCGTTTCCTTTACCCTTTTTCTTTTTCCTATGCTCCCCTTTCCCCTTTTATTGTTCCCTTTTCCCATTTCCTTATCACCCTTTCCGGTTTCTGATGTTTTGCTTCCCTTTTTCTTTCCCCCATTCCCTTTTAATGTTTCGCTTTGCATTCCCCTTTTAACCTTTTTCTTTGCATCATTTCCCAGTTCCCTTCAACCTTTTTCTCTTTTTACCATTTCCCCCTTTTCTTTTTTTTCTCCTTTATATTTTCACCCTTTTCCCTTTCTTATTTTCCCCATTCCCCTTTACCGTTTCCCCTTTCCTTTTTCATCTTTTAGGATATCCCCAGTCCCTTTACCCTTGTTACTTTTCCTGTTCTTCCATTTCCCATTTTATTTTTCTCTTTTCCCCTTTTCACATTCCTCCCTTTTCCTTTTCACCCTTTCCGGTTTCTCATTTTCTTCTTTTCCTCTCCTTTAAACTATTCCCTTTTTCTGTTTCCCTTTCTCTCTCTTTTTTCCTACTCTCCCCTTTCCCATTTTCATGTTCTATTTTTCGTTCTCCCTTTCATTTTCAACGCTTCCCCTTTCTTATTTTCCCCATTCCCCTTTACCTTATTCCCCTTCCCTATGCCCTTGTTCTTTTTCCTGCTCTTCCGTTACCCCTTTTATTTTTCTCTTTTCCAAACTTCCCCTTTTCCGGTTTCTCGTTTTCTTCTTTTCTTTTCCTTTAAACTATTCCCTTTTTCTGTTTCTCTTTCCCCTTTCCCCATCCCCTTCTAATATTTCTTTTCAAACCTTTCCCCGTTCCCTTTCCCCCTTTCTTTTTTCTGTTTCCTTTTCCCCCTTTTCCCTTTACTATTTTCCCCTTTCGTAAATATTTTATTACGAAAGGGTTCAAAGAAAAATCACTTGAATTTACATCATATGATATTAACACTTCTTTCGGGTGTCCCACTTGCGTGGTGCTGTGCATGCAAAGCGGGCGTAAAGGTATTTACGTAGAGGGCGTAAAGTTTCATGTTTGTCCGGCTGCGCAGTGCGCATGTGTGAAGGCCACTGGCCTGTTATTGGCCACATTACGCCGGCTTCACGTGAACGCAAAGGCGCGTTTTCAAGGGGGGTCGGACAAAACAAAAATTTCCGAAAATGTATATTATTACCGAATTATACAATTTCCCATATTTCAAATAACGACAAGATTTTTAATTAACAAAAAATAAAATCACGATTTTAAAAATATCTGAAACTAAAATTCACTTAATTCGAGACCGACTTATAAAATAAACGAATTATTAAATAACCAGAAATATTTCAACTACCCAAATTTAGACTGGTGAATATAGTTAATTAATTTTTAATTTATGAGCTATTTACGAAATTATAAATAAGGCAAAGAATTTAATTAACCACTAATCAATAATTTATTAATTATTTTCGGCAAATTTAAATTCTAAGAATGGAAATATTTATGGGAATTTAACAATTCATTTTTTTATAATTCGGCAATTTCATAATTGGGATTAAATTTTGGAAAATTTTTCCTAATTTTCAAATATTTCTAATCTATTTAAAACGCCTTAAATTCCTGAAAATATTTTTTACTGACTCAAATTTTTCTCAAACTTTAAAAATATCATTAAAAATTGAAATACTTACCTTATAATTAATTCAAAATTTTCGAAATTATTTTACAGCTCCTAAAGTTCAGTTTTGAAATCTTTTAAAATCTACATTTCTAAAAATCTTTAAAATTAATTTTAAATCTCTTCAATTCTGCTAAATTATTCTTAAATTGACTTGATTTTTTATTTGTTTTTATTTTCTAGACTTACCAAAATAAAACAGTTTGCTTTCAAATGTTCTAAACTCTTTTTCGAAATTTTAGGAAATCGTTTCTTACGTTTAAAAACCTTTTTTTTGTATTTTTTCTTAAATTTCATTCTCCAAAATAAAAAATTATTAAAAATTTTCGCAAAAATATAAGAAAAATTATTATTTTTTTAAATCTTCTCAAACTATCAGATTCTTCTTTAACAATTTTTCAAATCTGTTTAAATAACCTCTTAAAATTAATTTTTCGAAATAAAAATTTTTTTTATTTTTTCCTAGGAACCTGAAAAAAGTCTTTCATTTTCCTGAAACTTTTCCAAATTCTTAAAAAATTTCTTAAATTTCCTTTTAAAATTCCTCGCAAAACAATTATTTAAAAACTTGCTATGAATCTTAAGAAATTTTTTTTTCATATTCTTGTCACCTTGACAAAATTCAGCTTACCTAAAAATTTTAAATCCTAAAATAAATTCAACTAAAAAATATCAATGACAAAAAAAAATTAAAAATCTGGGATTAAACTAAAAAAAATTTATTTTTATTGATGGATAGTAGAATTTTTAACCGAGAAAAGTCGGATTTTCTTATTGGGATTAATAAATAATAATAATATAAAAAATAGTAATAAAAATAATAAATTAATAAAAAAAATATATTAATAAAAAAAGAAACGTATTTCATCGACATAGAGTACAACTCTGATTTAAATGGTTTTTAAATCAAACCAAAAATTTTGTAGTAAATAAAAAAAAAGATTTTTTTTTGGCATTTGCGAACAATTTTCGCAAAAATAAAAATTTTGCATTAAAAAGAAATAATTCTAAATAAAAAAATTCTTAAAAGCTAAAATAAAAAACATTTCAAAATAAAACATTCAAATTTTTTATATTTAAAGCCTGCAAGGCAACATTATATAGAATTATTTTTAAAAAAATGAAGAAGCAGATTTAAAAAAATTAATTTTATTAAATTCGTACGAAAAATTACATTCCGAAATAATGTTTATTTTACGTAAAAAAATAAAATAGTATAAAACCTGAGGTTTATTATTAATTAATATTTAAGAAGAACAGCTGATTTTTTTAATCGACCAGCGATTATGGTCGACATAAAAAAAATATAAAATCAATAACAGCTTTTGTTCTTTAAGCGTAATAAATTACTGAAATTATCCTCTCTGCGGGTTTTCTGATCCTTCACATCTCATTCAGCTGAAAAAAATTATAAAAATATTAGTCAAACTATGCGCCGCGCCTTTCAATAAAAAAAAATGAAATTTATACCAAAAAAACTAATTTTAAAATAAAAAAAAACAATTTTTTAACAAATAAAAATTTTTCAATCGATAAATAAACAAAAGCTTTTTAAATTGTTGAATCTTCAAGCTAAAAGACGATTTTTCTCTGGAAAAATTGAATTTTCAAACAAAAATATAGCATTTCAGCAAAAAATTAAAATTCCTCGAAACAAACATGAAATTTTCAAACAAGAAAATAATTTTTTTACTAAAAAAAGAGAATTTTCGACTAAAAAGAATCAATCTTAAAAATGGAAAAGTTACATTTTCAGTTAAAAAATTGATTTTAAACAACAACAAATAACCAAAGACTTCATAAAAAAAATTTTTAACTTTTGACTTTTTACGATCAAAATATAACTTTTTAAACAAGAAATAATTTTCGACGAAAAAAAATTGAATTTTCTATCCAAAAAGACGAATTTTTCACCAAAAAGAATAACTGTTTAACAAGATTGTTTAATTTTCAACCAAACAATTGCATTTTTTTCCTCAGAAAAATCAAAATTCTACTAAAACATTTTTGAATTTTTCAATCAAAAAGTAAAATTTGCAAAAAAATAGTTGAAAAATTATTTCAGTTGACTTTTCAATCTCAAAATATATCTTAAAAAAAATTTCTACGACAAAAAAAATTGAATTTTCAATCCTAGTAGAGGAATTATTTCAACCTAAAAGGATGAATTTTTATCAAAATATTTGAATGCTCTCCCAAATATTTGCAGAAAAAATGTCAGTTCATTTTTCAACAACAAAATATAAATTTTAAACAAAAATTCCATTTTTTCTACGAAACAGTTAACTTTTGAACAACATATTTGTATTTTTATTTAAGAAAGTTAATGAATTTTAAATTAACAAAAAAAGGGATATTAGTTCTCTTTTTAACACCAAAATATTAAAAATAAATAAAAAAGTAATTTTTCTACGAAATAGTTAAAAAGATTCAAGTTGAATTTTCATTATATAATAATAAACTTGATAACAAAACATACGTTTTTATGGATAAAATAAAATTTTCAATTCAAAAAGAAGAGTTTTTTAAAACAAAAAATGATGAATTTTCGGTTATTTCAAATGAATAACTTTTTTAATTTATAGAATTTAAATTCTTATTCAATAAAAAAAATTATAGTTTAACATTAAAATTAATCCGGAATTTTTTCCTAAAATTCAAAAATAAATTCACTGTCTTTTTCAAAATGAAAAACTTTAATTATAGACCTTTAAAATTGAATTATTAAAAAAAAGCGTAAAACATTAAGGAATTTGTATTATTTTCCATGAAAAATTCCTTCATTTTTGACTAACCCTAGATTTTTATTTACTTTTTACGAATAAAATAAAATTTTCCATTCAAAAAGACGAGTTTTTTTAAAACAAAAAAGGATGAATATTCGGTTATTTCAAATAAAAAATTAACTCTTTTGTTGAAAATTTAAATATTTCAATGAAAATGATATTTTTTTTAACTGGAAATTTATCTGGTCTAGAAATTATATAATTTATAATTCAAACCGTTAAAAATTGAATAATTAAAAAAATTTTCTTTTAAATTTAAATAAATTTCAATTTGAAGCGATTAAAATTTTACAAATTGAAGAAAAAAACTAATTTCAATATTTCAAAGTTAAGAGTTTTTAAATTATAAAAATTAAAATCTTATTCAATTAAAAAAATTATAGTTTAACATTAAAATTAATCAGGAAATTTTTCCTAAAATTCAAAAATAAATTCACTGTCTTTTTCAAAATAAACAAATTTAATTATAAACCTTTAAAATGGAATTATTAAAAAAAACTTACAAAATTAAGGAACTTTTATTATTTTCCATTGAAAATTCCCCAATTTTTGACTAACCATGGATTTTTATTTATTTTTTACGAATAAAATAAAATTTTCAATTCAAAAAGATGAGTTTTTTTAAACAAAAAAGGATGAATATTCGGTTATTTCAAATTAATAACTAACTCTTCTGTTGAAAATTTAACTATTTCATTTAAAATTATATATTTTTTTAACTGGAAATTTATTTGGTCTAGACGATAAATTAATCTCTTGGATTAACTGTTAAAATTGATGTATCTTGATGGAAAAAGGGTTTTAAATGATATTTTAATCTCATTTAAATATCTTAAATTTTAAAAATAAAATATTAATTTCTGCCGCAAAACGAAAACATTTATTTTAATTCAAAACGTTCAAAATATCGTTTAACAAAATAGAGCAAGAAATTGCAAAATAGATCAATTTTCAACAAAATTATGCATTTTTAAACAATAATATTAATTTTCAAACAAAATTTATGAATTTTGAACAAAGAAAAAAGTCTAAAAGAATAAATTTTCAACTGAAATAGTTGAATTTTCTAAAAATATATATATATATTTTTTTTTTTTTACTAAAAAAGAATGATACAATAATAGTTACATTTACAGTTTAAAAAAATATATACATATTTTTCAACCAAAAAAGAAGCAGATTCTCAACAAAATAGTTCAATATTCGGCAAAAATTCATTTTAATCAAAAGAAAAAAAAGTTTTCAACCAAATAGATCATTATTCATCCAAAGAAATGAATTTTTTTATTTAAATAAAAAATTTTCAACGGAGAAATTTTACTTCAGACAAATTTTTTTAATTTTTTTTATTGCAAAATCTTTTTTAGCTAGAAATATATATTTTAGAAGTACATTTTGATTATAAATTGAAATAATTTTTAGTTGAAATATCATTTCTTCGGTTGAAGATTCATTATTTTGAATGAAAAATAAACTATTTCGTTGAAAATTAATTATTATCATTAATAATTGAATTTGCAAGAAAAAGGAGGATTTTTTTAGGAAATTAAAACTTACAAGATCTTCATCGATTGCCATCGTGGCTTCGCTGATCTCTTTGAAGAGATCTTCCTTCCGTTTCATCTCGTTTTCAGCTTCTTCTGCCGCTCTCATCAAATCTTCTTCAGTTTCCTGCGTTTCTTTATCAATTTCTTCATATTTCACTCCGTTTTCCGACTCCTCTTTTCGTTTTTCCACTCTAAACAATCGAGTATTTAAATATTTAATTTTATTATTTATTTCCTAACATGAAAAATATAAATAATTTTAAAACGCTGCAATGATAAGAGTTTTATAAATGTTTCAAACAATAATTAATAATTTCCATTTCTAAATACAAATGTTTTAAAATCAATTAATTGTAAAAGTTGGTAAAATTTTGAAAAGAGCAATATTTAGAATGAAATGTAAAAGAGAGTTTTATTTTTAATTAAAAAAAAAATTGAATAAATTGAACGAACTCAGACTAAACTTTCGAAAATAGGAGAATTTCAAAATGTTAAAATTCAACAATTTCAGATTAGAATTTTGAAAATTGAATCATTTAAAATGCAAATAAATTAAAATTATTTCTGATTGTAAAAATGTTCAAAATTGATCAATTTAAAAATTTTAAATATGAATTTGAATAATTGAAATTTTAATTTCTAAATAAAACCTTTTAAAATTGAAAAATTTGAATTAAATAATTTCGGAATGAAATTTAGAAAATTGGAAAGTTAAAATAGAAATAAATTGAAATTGTATTATTTATAATTTTAAAAATGTTTAAAATTGATTAATTTAAGAATTTTTTAATATGAATTTAAATAATTGAACTTATAATTTATGAATAAAAGCCTTTAAAATTTTGAAAATTTGACAATTTCTTTAGAAAAGTGTTAATATTTCGAAAGTAGGGTAATTTCAAAACGTTAAAATTTAACAATATCAGATTAGAATTTTGAAAATTGGAAAGTTAAAATAAAAATAAATTGAAATTATATTATTTATAATTTAATTTCTAAAATAAAAAAATAAAATAATTGAAAATTGAAAGTATTTCAAATTTAAAAATTAAAGCATCTCAAAATAGAATAATTTTAGAATAAAATTTCTATCATAGGAAAATTTAAAAACGGTAAAATTGAACAATTTCAGATTTGAATTCTGAAAAAAATTTAATCACCTTAAATGCAAAACTAATTCAAATTGTATTATTTATAATTATAAAAACGTTCAAAATTGATTAATTAAAAATTTTAAAAATATGAATTTAAATAATTGGAAATTGAAAAAAGTGTTTCAAGTTTAAAAAACCGAAAAAGAGTCTCTGATATTTAAAAATTTTCAGACTCAAATTTTAAAAATTTGACAATTTCACTAGAAAAGTGTGACATTTGTATAATTTTTAATTAAAAGCGTTCTCAAATGAACAGTTTTATTTTTAATTTAAGAATCTTGAATAATTAAGTAATTTCGGATTGAAATTTCGAAAATAGGAAAATTTTCAAACGTTAAAATTTACCAATTTCAGATTAAAATTTTGAAAATTGGAAAGTTAAAATAAAAATAAATTGAAACTATATTATTTATAATTATAAAAAAGATCAAAATTGATTAATTAAACAATTTTAAATATGAATTTAAATAATTGAACTTTTAATTTATAAATAAAAAAGTTCAAAATTAAATAATTGAAAATTGAAAATAGTTTTTAGAGTTAAAAAAACTTAAAAATTTCTAATATAATAAATAATAAAATAAATAAATAAAACCATCAATTTAATGATTTCAAAAAATAAAAATTCGAATCATTTAACAAAGAAATTGAAATTGTATTATTTCTAATTAAAAAACATTTGAAATTCAATCCTTAAAATTAACAAAAAGAATTTAAATAATTGAACAAATAATTTATAAATAAAAGTCTTTAAAATTGAATAATTTAAAATCCATCATTTAAATTAAGAATAAAATAAATATTAGGCTGGAAAATTTAATTGGAAATGAGATAAAAAAGTATCATTTCTAATTCTAAGCACTCAAAATTAAACAATTTGATTATTAATTGAAAAATCTCTTAATTGAAAATTTGAGGCAAAAGTTTTGAAAATTGGATAATTTTTTTTCAATTTTAAGCATTTCAAATTGAACAATTTTATTTTTAAATGATTAATCTCGAATTTAAATTATTGCAGATTATCATTTTGAAATAAATCGTTACAAATTGATTTTTAAATTATTTCTAATTTAAAAAGTTCAAAATTGAATGATTTCAAATTTTATTTTCCAATTATAAAAATATTGTAGCATTTTTAATTCAAGAAATTAAAAATTGAACAATTTTATTTTTAAATGATAAATCTCGAAATTGAATTACTTTCAGAATAAAATTAAATTAGAAGCATTCAAAAATGAATAAATAAAAACGGTTTATTTTTTAATTTAAAGAAATTTGAATTCGAAGAATTTTAAATTCTTCTTACATTAAAAAAATTACATTTTAACATTAAAATTAATTATACAATTTTTCTTCAAATCAATAAATAAGTTCACTGTCATTTTCAATATTAAAAAATTAAAAATTTTCTATTATGAACCTTAAAAATGGAATTATTCAAAAAAAAAAAAAACCTTGAAAATTAAGGAATTTTTAATGGGAAAACCTAAGCCCTTCAAACTTTGAATTATTTTAAGTAAATTTAAATCGTTTAAAAATTAATAATTTTTAAACTGTAATCAGATTTTTATTTTCTTACTTTAAAAATAGCAACATTTTTTAAATCCATTATTAAACAAACTTTTTAATATTGGGAGTTCAAAAAATGTTTGAAAGAATTTATAATTTCCAATTAAAGTCGTTAAAAATTCAATAATTTTAATTAAAAGTTAATTAATTATTTAAGTTTTTAATTAATTAATAAAAATTAATTTTTCCAATTAATTCAAATTTTAATTTATTGAAAAATATTAAAAAGTATACAATTTTATTAAAAAATAATTGAAATTATATAATTTATAATTCAAAGCGTTAAAAATTGAATAATGGAAAAAAATTTCCTTTAAATTTAAATAAATTTTCGATTAAAATTTTACAATTTGAAAAAGAAAACTAATTTCAATTTCTCAATGTTAAGAGTTTCTAATTTATAGAATTTAAATTCTTAGTCAATTAAAAAAATTATAGTTTAACATTAAAATTAATCACGAAATTTTTCCTAAAATTTAAAAATAAATTCACTGTAATTTTAAAAATAAAAAATTTAATTATATACCTTTAAAATTGAATTATTAAAAAAAGCGTAAAAAATTCCTTAATTTTTATTATTTCCCATTAAAAATTCCTTAATTTTTGACTAACCCTAGATTTTTATTTCTTAATCTTAAAAATATAAACAATTTATTTTAAATATTGGTGTTGGAATTATTATTTATAATTGTTTGGTCCAACCTCGGATGTTCATCTGTTCG
>JAWWLR010000128.1:29297842-29315527 GCA_035041075.1 Acraspis erinacei | reverse complement strand
CTCCTCCGCAAAAGTAATAGAAACATGAACGAGACACTAAAATTTTAAATAAATTTTACAATCGATTATGATGGCTAAGAAATTTTTTGCAAATAATAATTACCGCAGGTTCTCCTGGCTGCATTCTGGGAAACAAAACTCCCATTTTCGGAATACTGTTTGCACAATAAACTTTTCTCACAATTGCAACGAGTCCCAAATCTCTCATCGCGGTGAGAAAGGAATAAAATTGCCTCTCACTACCCTAGAAGTGAAGTTTAAATTTCGTTACAGAGATATAAAATTCCTGTCGCTGTAAAATTACCAAATAATAAAATTCCTAAACCGTTTATAATAATACAAAAATCGAAAATTCCTGAATCAGAAACAAAAAATTCCAGAATTATTAATTTCTCGAACAATGTATAATATCATCAAAATGTAAAATTTCTAAATAATAAAATAATAATAAATAAAAAATAAAATAATAAATAATAAAATTTCTTAAAAATTAATAAGATTACCAAAATGGAAAATTCCTGAACAATAAAATTCCAGAATTTGAAAATTCCTGAACATCTTACAATATTACCAAAACAAAAATTCTTGAATAATAAAATTCCCTAAAAAAATTGCCGAATTATAAAATATCCGAACTAAAAAATTTCAGAATTATAAAATTCCCAAATAATGAAATCCCTGAAGAATTTATAATATTAACAAAATGAAAAATTCCTGAATAATAAAATTCCCGAAATTAAATTGCCAAATTATAAAATATCCCAAGTAGAAAATTCAACAATTAATTCCAGAATTATAAAATTCCCGAATAGTTTATAATATTATAAAAATGTGAAATTTAGAAATAATAAAATTTCTGAAAAGTTAATAAGATTACCAAAATGGAAAATTCCTGAATAATGAAATTCCCTAAAGAAAATTACCAAATTATAAAATATCCGAACTAAAAAATTACAGAATTATAAAATTCACGAATTGAAAAATTCCCAAATTGAAAAATTCCGAAATAATTAAATCCCCCACGAGTTTATAAGATTACAAAAATGAAAACTTCCCAATTAATAAAATTCCCAGCAGAAAATTTCCGAATTATAAAATATCAGAACCAAAAAAATTCCAGAATTATAAAGTTCCCGAACAATTTATAATATTATAAAAATGTAAAATTTATAAATAATAACATTTCTGAAAAGTTAATAGGATTAACAAAATGGAAAATTCCTGAATAATAAAATTCCCTAAAGAAAATTACCGAATTATAAAATATCCCAAATAGAAAATTAACGAATGATAAAATTCCTGAAACGTTTATAACATTGCGAACTAAAAAATTCAAAAATTCCTAAATAATGAAATTTCTGAAAAGTTAATAAGATTACCAAAATGGAAAATTCCTAAATAATAAAATTCCCGAAATTAAATTGGCAAATTATAAAATATCCCAACTAGAAAATTCAAGAATTATAAAATTCGCGAATTTGAAAATTCCCAAACAATAAACATTCCTGAACAGCTTACAATATTACCAAAACAACAATTCCTGAATAATAATATTCCCTTAAAAAATTGCCGAATTATAAAATATCCGAACTAAAAAATTACAGAATTATAAAATTTCCGAATCGAAAAATTCCCAAATAATGAAAACCCCGACGAGTTTATAATATTACCAAAAAATGGAAAATTTCTAATTATTAAAATTCCAGAAATTAAATTGCCAAATTATAAAATATCCCAACTAGAAAATTCAAGAATTATAAAATTCCTAAACAATAAAAATTCCTGAACAGTTTATAATATTATCAAAACAAATATTTCTGAATAATAAAAATCCCTGAAGAAAATTGTCGAATTATAAAATATCCGATCTAAACAATTACAGAATTATAAAATTTCCGAATTGAAAAATTCCCAAATAATGGAATCCCCGACGAGTTTATAATATTACCAAAATGGAAAATTTCTAATTATTAAAATTTCAGAAATTAAATTGCCAAATTATAAAATATCCCAAATAGAAAATTCAAGAATTTTAAAATTCCCGAACAGTTTATAATATTATAAAAATGTAAAATTTATAAATAATAAAATTTCTGAAAAGTTAATAAAATTACCAAAATGTAAAATTCCTGAATAATAAAATTTACTAAAGAAAATTACCGAATTATAAAATATCCGAACTAAAAAATTACAGAATTATAAAATTCCCGAATTGTAAATTCCCAAATAATTAAATCACCGACGAGTTTATAATATTAACAAAATATAAAATTCCTAAATAATAAAATTCCTGAAACGTTTATAACATTACCAAAATGGAAAATTCCCAATTAATAAAATTCCCAGCAGAAAATAGCCGAATTATAAAATATCCGAACCAAAAAAATTCCAGAATTATAAAATTTCCGAACAATTTATAATATTATAAAAATGTAAAATTTATAAATAATAGCATTTCTGAAAAGTTAATAAGATTACCAAATTGAAAATTCCCGAATAATAAAAAATTCCCGAAATTAAATTGCCAATTATAAAATATCCCATATAGAAAATTCAAGAATGATAAAATTCGCGAATTTGAAAATTCACAAATAATAAAAAATCCTGAACAGTTTATATTACAAAAAAAATCTTAAATAATAAAATTACCCGCAGAAAACTGTCGAATTATAAAATATCCGAAATAAAAAATTCCAGAATTGAAAAATTCCCAAATAATGAAATCCCTAAAGAATTTATAATATTACCAAAATGGAACATTCAGGAATAATAAAATTCTTGAAATTAAATTGAAAAATTATAAAATATCCCAGATAGAAAATTCAAGAATTATAAAATTTCCTAATTTGAAAATTCACAAACAATAAAATTCCTGAACAGCTCACAATATTATCAAAACAAAAATTCTTGAATAATAAAATTCCCTAAAAACATTGCCGAATTATAAAATATCCGAACTAAAAAATTCCCTAATTGAAAAATTCCCAAACAATGGAATCCCTCACGATCTTATAATATTACCAAAATGGAAAATTTATAAATAATAAAATTCCTGAAAACTTTATAATATTACCAAAACAAAAATTCCTGAATAATAAAATTCCCTAAAAAAATTGCGCAATTATAAAATTCTCGAATTGGTAAATTCCCGAACAGTTTATTATATTATAAAAATGTGAAATTTAGATATAATAAAATTTTTGAAAAGTTAATAAGATTACTAAAATGGAAAATTCCTGAATAATAAAATTCTCGAAAGAAAATGGCCGAATTATAAAATATCCGAAATCAAAAATTCCAGAATTTAAAAATTCCCAAATAATGAAATCCCCGACGAGTTTATAATATTAGCAAAATTGAAAATTCCTGAATTATAAAATTACCGAAAAGTTTATAATATTACGAAAATGTTAAATTTAGAAATAATAACATTTCTGAAAAGTTAATAAGATTACCAAAATGGAAAATTCCTAGATAATAAAATTCCCTAAAGAAAATTACCAAATTATAAAATATCCGAACTAAAAAATTACAGAATCATAAAATTCACGAATGAAAAATTCCGAAATAATTAAATCCCCGACGAGTTTATAATATTAACAAAATTGAAAATTCCTAAATAATAAAATTCCTGAAACGTTTATAATATTCCTGGACAGTTTATAATATTACCAAAATGGAAAATTCCTGAAATTCAATTGCCAAATTATAAAATATCCCCAATAGAAAATTCAAGAATGACAAAATTACAAATTTGAAAATAATTTGAGAATAAATAAGATCCGGAATAATAAAATTCCCCAAAGAAAATTGCCGAATTATAAAATATCCGAACTAAAAAATTTCAGAATTTAAAAATTCCCAAATAATGAAATCCCCAACTTGTTTATAATATTAGCAAAATTGAAAATTCCAGAATTATAAAATTCGCGAACAGTTTATAATACAATCAAAACAAAAATTCTTGAATAATAAAATTCGCTAAAAAAAATTGCCGAATTATAAAATATTCGAACTAAAAAATTCCCAAATAATGGAATCCCGGACGGTTTGATAATATTACCAAAATGGAAAATTCCTGAATAAAATTCCCGAACTTAAATTTCCAAATTATAAAATATCCCAACTAGAAAATTCAAGAATTATAAAATTCGCGAATTTGAAACTTCACAAATAATAAAAATTCCTGAACAGCCGAATTAGAAAATATCCTAATTATAAAATATCCGAAATAAAAAATTCCCCAATTGAAAAATTCCCAAATAATGGAATCCCCTACGATTTTATAATATTACCAAAATGGAAAATTTCTAATTATTAAAATTCCAGAAATTAAATTGCCAAATTGTAAAATTTCCCGGAATTTTAAAAATCCCAGACAATAAAATTCCCGAACCGTTTTTATATTATAAAAATGTAAAATTTAGAAATAATAAAATTTCTGAAAAGTTAATAAGATTACCAAAATGGAAAATTCCTGAATAATAAAATTCCCTAAAGAAAATTAGCAAATTATAAAATATCCGAACTAAAAAATTACAGAATTATAAAATTCGCGAACTGTTTATAATATTATCAAAACAAAAATTCTTGAATAATAAAAGTCGCTAAAAAAATTGCCGAAATATAAAATATCCAAATTATAAAATATCCCAACTAGAAAATTCAAGAATGATAAAATTCCCGAATTTGAAACTTCATAAATAATAAAAATTCCTGAACAGTTTATGATATTACAAAAAAAATTCTCGAATAATAAAATTCCCTAAAGAAGACTGTCGAATTATAAAATATCCAAACTAAAAAATTCCAGAATTATAAAATTCCCGAACTGGGAAATTCCCCAGCAGTTTATAATACTATAAAAATTTTTAATTTCGAAATAATAAAGTTTCTGAAAAGTTAATAAGATTCCCAAAATGGAAAATTCTTGAATAATAAAATTCCCTAAAGAAAATTAGCAAATTATAAAATATCCGAACTAAAAAATTCTAGAATTATAAAATTCGCGAACTCTTTATAATATTACCAAAAATGGAAAATTTCTAATTATTAAAATTCCAGAAATTAAATTGCCAAATTATAAAATATCCCAACTAGAAAATTCAAGAATTATAAAATTCCCAAACAATAAAAATTCCTGAACAGTTTATAATATTAACAAAACAAAAATTCTTAAATAATAAAATTCCCTAAAAAAATGCCGAATTATAAAATATCCGAACTAAAAAATTCCCAAGTTGAAAAATTCCCAATTAATGAAATCCCCGACGAGTTTATAATATTACCAAAATGGAAAATTCCTAATTATTAAAATTCCCAGCTGAAAATTGCCTTATTATAAAATATCGGACCTAAAAAATTCGCGAATTTAAACATTCTCAAAAAATAAAATTCCTGAACAGTTTATAATATTACCAAAACAAAAATTCTTGAATAATAAAATTCCCTGAAGAAAATGGTCGAATTATAAAATATCCGATCTAAAAAAATTACAGAATTATAAAATTCCCGAATTTAAAAATTCCCGAATTTAACAATTCCCAAATAATGAAATCCCCGACGAGTTTATAATATTAACAAAATGGCAAAATTTCTAATTAATAAAATTCCGAGCAGAAAATTGCCGAATTATAAAATATCCAAACTAGATAATTCCAGAATTATAATATTCCAGAATTTAAGCAATTCAAACTTTTTGCATAAAATGTACTGATTTATTAAAAATACAATACCCAAATATTTTAATTAAAAAATTATTTTTAATCTTTAAAGTTTCAAAATTATTATTTGAATTTTAAATAACATTAATTTAAAAAAAAAATCACTCAGAAATCTATATTTTTTAATTACCGTTATTTTAAATTTAAACAATAATTTCAGTAAATCTTTATACCTTAAAAAAAACTGTTTTTTTCTTAATAAAAATATTAGATTATTGTATTTTTAATAAATAGATAGTATTTATTAAAAAATCGTTCAATTATAGTAGTGCATGTTATCAAACATTTTCTACTTTTTTATAGAGTAAAATAATTTTTTTTAAATTTTCCAAAATAAAAAACCAACTGTCTTGGAAAAAAATCTTCACCTTTTTTTGATGAATTCAACTGTTTTGGATCTAAATTTTATCCGTTGAAGTTTCTTCTTTTTGGTTGAACATTTAACTATTTTTTTGACAATTTATCTTTTATTTGCTTTATTTTTGGTTGAAAATTTAAGTAATTTTTTTTTTAAATTCATTTCTTTGGTTGAAAACTTAATTGTTTTGTTCAAATCTCCTTTCTTTTATTTAAAACTATTTTTTAAATTGAAAGTTAGACTCTTTCAATTTTTGTTACAAATTTTTTTAGTTGCAAATTCATTCCTTTGGTTAAAAATTTAACTATTCTATTTAAAAATTCGCTTTTTTTGTTAAAAATTAATTTTTTTTTCAAAGAGAAAATTTAATTATTCCATTTCGTGCTGAAAATGTTCTCTATTTTCACTCAAAATTCACACCGTTTGTTATAATTTTAACTATGTTGTTAAAAATTCAATTTTTTTATCTGAAAATTTCACTATTCCATTTTTGCTTAAAAATTTATTTTTTAATTGGAAAATCTAACAATTTGGTTGAAAATTCGTTTTCTTGTAGTAGAAAATTTGCCCTTTTGAACTATTAACTATGAAAACTTACTATTTTATTTTATTTTACAAATTACTTATAAATTTTTATTAATAATTTGTATAAAAAAGCAATTTTTAATTTATAAAATTTAAATTTTCGCAGGATTTTACAGTGCGGGGAAAGTTTTAAAATTTTTTCTAATTTTCAAGTCGACCCTAATAAATAATAATAAAAAAATTTACCGGTGATGCGACAATCACATGGCAACCTTTTCCAAACCAATATTCGATGGAAACGTCCTCCTGTTTCACGAAACCGCGAACGATTAAAGATTTCGTCGTTCCTTGGAATTTTGTCACTTCGGTGTCTTCCTCTGCATAAAAAAAATAATAATAACACAATAAAATAATATTTAGTATCTCAAAAAACAGAGGAATTAGGCTGATTTTTCACGAAAATGGAGGAATAAAAATTATTTCAAATAAAATTATTGTAAATTTTTTAAAATAAAAGCGACAAAAGAGACGAATTTTATACAAAATAGTTAGAATTTTTAAGCTCAAAAGTCGAATTTTTTAGAAAAAATTTAAGTTTTAAACTTGAAAAGGTGTATTTTCAAAAGAAAAGTACATTTTTACCAATAAAGTTAAATTTTCAATACAGAAAAACGAATTTTCAAAAAAAAAAAAAAAATATATATATTAAAATTCGACCGAAAAAAATAGACTTTTCAAGTCCAACGAACGAATTTTTTGTATAAGAAAGATGAATTTTCAGCCCAAAAAGTTGAATCTTCAATAAAAAAATTAATTTCCATTAAAAAAAATTATTTTCTACAACAAAAAAATAACGAATTTTTAACAAAATAGTTGAGTTTTTAATGTGAAGTCGTAATTTTTGGAAAATTTTTTACTTTTAAGCACGAAAAAGAAACTTTAAATTTTAATCAAGAAATATAACTATTCCATCATGAAAGATGAATTTTCAATACATAAGGACGAATTTTCAAAAAAAAAAAAGATTAAAATTCAACCAAAAAGAATTAAATTTTTAAGCCAAATAAATAAATAAATTTATAATAAATTTACTACAAAAAGACGAATTTTTAACCAGTTATATTGAAAGAAAAAATAAGGAATTTTGAATCAAAATAGTTGAAGTTTTTATTTTTCCCGGTCAAGTTGAAAAAAAAAAGAATTCCGAAAAAAATACTTAAATTTTACACTAAAAAATATAGATTAGTTAAACTTTCAGTAAAAAAAAATTATTTTCAACAAATAATAAAAGTGATTCTAAACAAAATAGTTAAATTGTCAACCAAAGTCCTGAATTTAAAAATAAAATTATGAATCTTCAAATTGAATAGTTAAATTTTAAACCAAAAATATGAACTAAAAAAAGAATAATATTCAACCGAAAATGGGACAGTAATATTTTCAGTAAAAAAAATTATTTTTACACCAACATTTATTTTTTTTTAACTAAAAAAATTAATCTTCAACTGAAATAGTGTAATTTTTAAACAAAATAATTAATTTTTACTAAAAAGGATGAAGTGTCAACCAAAACTTAAATAATTAAATTTCAAGTTCGCAAAGAAAAAATTTAATCAAACAGATGAATTTTCAACTACAAGTATTTAATTTTCAATTGAAAAAGTTCCATTTTAAGTTAAAGAAACAAAAAATTGAATAATTAAATTTTTAGTCAAAAACCGAATGTCCAAGCAAAAATACGATTTTTTAACGAAAATTATGGAATATTTAACTGGAATAATACTTAAATTTTCAGTTAAAAGAATATAATTTTCAACCGATAAATATCCGAAGAAAAACCCATTTTTCAACCAAGGAAATGAATTTTTAAATAAAACGACGAATCTTCAACTAAAAAAAAAATAACAATTTTTAACAAAAGAGTTTAACTTTCAACCAAATAATTTTATTTCCAACCCAAAAGATGAATTTTCAAAGAAAATTATAAATATTAAACTGGAATACTCGAATTTTTAACTGAAAAGAAGAATTTTTAAACGGGAAGATTAACTTTCAAATAAAAAGATAATTTTCTAAAAAAGAAATCGATTTACTAACAAAATACGCGATATTCCAAGGAAAAAGTAAAATTTTAAAACGAATTAAAACAAAAAAAGGATTAAAATTCAAGCCAAAAGAATTAAATTTTGAAGCCAAATAAATTTATAATAAATTTACTGCAAAAAGACGCACTTTTAACCAGATAAATTGAAAGAAAAAATAACGAATTTTGAACAAAACAGTTGAATTTTTTATTTTTCCCGGTAAAGTTTTTAAAAATAA
This sequence comes from Acraspis erinacei, assembly GCA_035041075.1. NCBI lineage: Eukaryota > Metazoa > Arthropoda > Insecta > Hymenoptera > Cynipidae > Acraspis > Acraspis erinacei. The sequence goes on along the minus strand of JAWWLR010000128.1, from coordinate 29,306,599 downwards.
ATGAATTCCGAAAAAAAATACTTAGATTTTACACGAAAAAATATAAATTTTTGATGAAAAATATGGATTAGTTAAACTTTCTGTTAAAAAAAATGATTGAATAATTCAATTTTAAACCAAAAATATGAATTTTCAACTAAAATGAAGAATATTTAACTGAAACACTTGAAATTTCAAACAAAAGAAGATCAATTTTTAAACCATAAGAAAATACATGAATTTTCATCCAAATAGTTGAATTGCGAACTAAAAAAAAATGATTTTCAACCGAAAATGGGATAGTAATATTTTTAGTTAAAAAAATTAATTTTACACCAACAAAAGAGTTTTTATCTAAAAAAATTAATCTTCAACTGTAATAGTGAAATTTTTAAACAAAAAAATTAACTTGTACTAAAAATGATGAAGTGCGAACCAAAACTTAAATAATTAAATTTCAAGTTAACAACAAGAAAATTTTTAAGTCCTTTTTAAGTTAAAGAAATCATTTTCTAAAAAAAAACAATTAAAATTTCAACTAAAAAAGATAGTTCTTTAACAAAAAATTGAATAATACTTAAATTTTCAGTTAAAACAATATAATTTTCAACCGATAAATATCCAAAGAAAAACCATTTTTCCATCAAATAGCTCATTTTTCAACCAAGGAAATGAATTTTTAATTAAAAAGACGAATCTTCAACGAAAAAAAAATAATAATTTTTAACAAAAAAGTTTAATTTTCAACCGAATAATTTTATTTTCAACCCAAAAGATGAATTTTCAAATAAAATTATAAATATTAAACTGGAATACTCGAATTTTTAACTGAAAATAATTTTTAAACGGGAAGATTAACTTTCAAATAAAAAGATAATTTTCTAAAAAAGAAATAGATTTATTAACCAAATACGTGAATTTTCAAGGAAACAGTTAAATTTTCAGTTAAATAATTTTATTTCCAACTCAAAAGATGAATTTTCAACTGAATTAGTTAAATTTTATGCGAAAAATATGAATTTTTAACAACAACAAAAATAAATTTTCAAATAAAATTATAAATATTAAACTGGAATACGAATTTTCAAACAAATATTTGAATGTTTTAATTCAAAATATCAATTTTCAGATAAAAAATTAATTTTTAAGCAAAAAATCTTTTAAAAAATTTAATTTTTCACAATCCACTCTAACTTTCAACTTAGTAATTAAATTTTCGCCCACAAAAATTCATTTTCTTCCAGAAAATAGGATTTTTCCATAAAATAAATCAATTTTAATACAATTGTTGAATTTTTAAGCCGAAAATACGAATTGTTTACAAAAAAAGTGGAATTTTCACCCGAAAATATAATATTTTTTAAATCTAAAATCAAGAATCTTCAACAAAAAATAGATTTTTTTTAAAAGCTGTTCAAATTTTTAATCGATTTTTCAATCACAGAAAATGAATTCTTAAAGAAGCATTTAATATTTACTATTTCAACCCAAAAAGATTTAAATTTGGGAATTTTATTAGTTAAATTCATCCAAAATAGATGAATTTTCAACCAGAAAATATCAATTTTAAATTAAACAATATTAGTTTTCAACCAAAAATAAAACATTTATATTTTTCATTGTCCAAAATTTAATTTAAAAAATAAGTTGTTTAACCAAATCGGTTACATTTTTGAAAAAAGGACTTATCCACTAAATATATGCATTTTCAATAAAATAATTAAATTTTCAATCGAATAAAAGAATGATTAAACGAAAGAAAAAAATTCTAAAAAGTCTAATAAATTTTTGATTACGAATTTATCATTTTTGGTTAATAATTTGATTAGTTTCTTCGAAATTTAATTAATTTGTTGAAACTTTAACAATTTTTTTAAGAATTTAATCAAATTGATTGATATTTTTTTTCATAATTTAGAGGATTGATGTTATTTTGCCCATCGAGGTAATTAAATAATTAGTTTCTAGAAATTAATCTTTCAGTTTAAGATTCTTATTTTTAGAGGAAATTAAATTTTTATTATAAAATTTAATTATTTTTAATTAAATAAAAGATCAAATTTCTATAAAAAGATATGAATTTCCAAAAAATATAGACGAATTTGTTGAAACTGTTGAATTTTCAACAAGAAAATGTGAATTTTAAACCAAAAAATTTTAGGTTTCAAAAATTTAAATGAAATTCTTGTTAAAATTGAAAAATAATTTTTTTAACTTAACAGTTCTTAAATTTTAACTTTCATTATTTTAATTTTATATATTTTAAGCATCCTTGAAAATCTTTAAAATTTTATTTTAAAATCTTGAGAAATCTAGAAGTGGTTTTAATTTTATCCAAATTAAAAAAAGAATTAAAATTTTTCGGAACTTTTAAATATATTTGTAAATTAATTGAATTTTTCCGCAACTTTCAAAAAATTCTGCAAATTAAAAAAAAAATCCTTAAAATTTGAATTTATAAATAACAATGTAAAACTTATTATTTGTAAAAATAAAGAATTTTTTTATTTTCTTTATAAATTAGAAATGTTGAATTAAATGGTTCAAAACTTGAATAATTTAGACTAAACAATATCTTAAATTTAATAAAAAAATTTTTTAATGGCTAAAAAAATTAATTTAATTTTTAATTTTTACAAAGTTTTAGGAAAAATCTAAATAATTTAAAAATATATTTACAAGTTTTTGAAAAATTTTAAAGAATAATTCAAATATTTTTAAAATAAAATGTAGACTTTTGAAGATATCAAAATAAAATTTTGAAATCTTTTGAAAAAATTCGAAAAGTTTCAAGATGATAAAAAAATTTTCTTGAAATTCCTTGAAAAAATATTAAAAGTAATTCTTTATCTTAAAAATTTAACTTGAATAAAATATTTAAGAAGATTCTAAAACATTACAAATATTTCCGAAGTTTTTTAAATATAGAAAAATAATTTAAAAACAATCTAAAATTCTCAAAATAGAATCTGGAAGATTTTCAAATTATTTTTTTAATTTAAAAGAATTTTTTCAATATTTCAGGAGAAATATAAATGATTTAAAAATAAATTTAGACGTTTTTGAATAAGTTTAAAAACAATTTAAAATTTGAAAAGATTCCAAAAAGCTTGAAATAATATGTACATTTTTTAAGTTTTTTTCAAAACTTTGAAAATGCTGAAAATAACTGAAAATATTAAAAAATTTTACCTTGAAAAATATAATTTGTAGAAAATACTTAGCAAGATTTAAAAATCCAAGTACTTCGTTGAAAACTCGTCGCTTTTTATTTAAATCCAAATGTTTTTTTATTTTTAATAAAAATATTATTTTATTAAAATATCAAATATTACATTTTTCGTTGAAAAGCTAATTTCTTGGTTAAAAATTCATTATTTTAGTTGAAAATTCGCTTTTTTTGTTTGTTAAAAATGAACTTTTAAACTGAAAATTCCACAATTTAGTAGAAAATACAACTGTTTTGTAAATTTTTTTTCAATTAAAAATAAATTTTCTTACATGAAAATTTAACTACATTTTTAATTAAATTCTGATCTTTTTACGTTTGAAAATTTAACTATTTTGTGAAAAAAAATTTTTTTGGTTGCCAAATTTTTTATTTTGACTGAAAATTTAACGATTCCAATTTTTGTTAAAAAATTCATTTTTTTTTAGTTGAAAAATAATATTCTGTGTTAAAAATTCATCTTTTTGTTTGAAAAATTAATGACTTGATTGAAAATTCAACTGTTTGAAAAAATAATTTAAAGAGAAAATGAAAAAAAAACATTTCCAAAATTGTTAAAGAAGAATCTGGAATATTTTAGAGAATTTAAACAAAATTTAGAATTACGCATTTTAAAGTTCACTACTTGAATACAATTTTTTTTGCGTTAGATGATTAAAATCTTTGGTTAAAAGTTACATAATTTTGTAGAAAATCATTTTTTAAAAATATTTTTCACGTATAATTTAGCTATTCCATTTTTGGTCGAAATTTGTTTTTTTCTAGATAAAAATTCAACAGTTTTGTTGGCATTTTTTTTATTTCTTGACTGAAAATTCAACTATTTTAATGAAAATTCGTCCTATTTTTTATTGAAAATATGTCCTTTTTGTTAAATTCAACTGCTTTTAATAATTATTTTAATAAAATATTTAATTAATATTATTAAATTAGTGTCCACCAAATTTTTTGTCTGTTTAAAATTGAACTAGTTGAATAAAAATTATTTTTTTTTCGTTTAAATTCTTTTTCGACATAAAAATATTTCCTGCTTGTGAATTCAACTTTTTTTGTTTAAAGTTCGTCGAATTGTTTTAAAATTCGCCTTTTCGTTTTGAGAATTCTTGGAAATATGGAGAAAAAAAAAGTTTGAAAATTTAGGTGGAAATTTCATCTTTTGTTAATTAAAATTTGACCTTCTGTTTGAAAATTATTCTGAAAATCTAAAAAAACTGAAAATTTAGTTATTCCATTGCATCTTTTTATTTGAAAATTTAATTATTTTGTTAAAAATTTAACTATTTGGTTAAAAAATGAACTGTTTGCAAAAATAATTTTAAGAGAAAATCGATCAAAGATTTTCAAAATTGTTAAAGAAAAATATGGAAGATTTTAGAGAGTTTAAAAAAAATTTAGCATCACGTATCTTAAATAATATTGTTAATAATAATTTTTTTAAAATCAAAATTCATCTTTTTGGATTAAAAAATTCAAAAATTTAGTTCCATTTTTTTTCTTTCTTCACTGACATTTCTTTTTTGGGTAAAAATTTAACACTTCTCGAAAATGCAACTCTTTGGTTAAAAAATTCTTCTGTTTTTTAAATAGAAATTTCATATTTTTTAAATAAAATTGGCAGCTGCCTGGTTGAAAATTCATTCCTCTTTTTTTAATTCAACAATTTTTGTTTAAATATTTTAAAACTTAAAAAAAATTTAATTTTCAATAAAACTTTTACTACTTTCTTCTAAATTCGATGCTTTTTTGAGTTGAAAATTAATTTTCTGAACTGCAATTTAAAATATTATATTTTTGGCAGAGGATTTATCTTTTTCAGTTAAAAATTAGTATACTTTGTTAGAAATTCGTACTTTTTCAGTAGTAAAATTACCTTTTTTGATTAAAAATTCATCTTTTTGTTTGGAAATTCATCTTTCGGTTTGAGAATTCTTCAAAATATGGAAGTAAAAATTTGAAATTGTATTTGAAAATTTTATGTTATTTGAAAAACTAATTTTAAGACAAAACGTAAAAAGATTTCCAAAATTCTTAAAGAAGAACCTGGAAGATTTGAGAACAAAATTTTTAAATTTATCCTCGCGCATTTTAAAGTTCACTTCTTGAATAAAAATTAAATTTTTTTGTCGACGATGAATCTCTTTGGTTAAGAATTACATTATATTGTTGAAAATTGTTTTTTTTTTCACTGAAAATTCAACTCTTTCATGGCAATTCATCTTTTATGATAGAAATTTCATAATTTTTAAAATTAAAAATTCCTTCTTTTGGTTAAATTCAACTGCTTTTAATTATTAGTTTAATTAAATATTCAAATAATATTATTGAATTGGTTTAAATTAAAATATTTTTTTTTATTTAAAATGAAAGTACTTAAATAAAAATTAATTTTTTTAATATTTGTAGGAAATTTTTTTTTAGTAGAAAACGAATCTACTAGGATAAAAATTCATCCTTTTGGATTTTTATTAAAAATAAAAAACAATTGGATTTAAATTTAAAAAATAGGATTTTTCAACGAAATTCTTGAATTCTTGACTAATACAGATTAATTTTAAACTAAACCGTTTTGTTTTCTAATAAAATACATAAATTTTAAACAAAATATCTCATTTTCAACCAAGAAAAATTTTGTTAGTGAAAAACGAAAAAAAAATTGCAATCAAATTGGTGAAATTTGAAGGAAAAAAGACATTTTCTCTACAAAACAGTTGAATTTCAAACTGAATTTTATTACTGATTTTATTAATTTTCAACCGAAAACAGTGAAAATTAATGAAAAAAGACTAATAACATATTTTTTTTTTAAATTTAATTCCTAACAAAAAATAAATATTTATAACAAAATGCATGAATTTTCGGAAAACAAGAGTAATAATAAAAAACAAAAAATTCGAATAACTATTTCTTCTTTAGATTTATTTTTTTTCAATTTTATATAATAATAATTTTCCTAGGTTTATCTGCAAAATTTTATTCTTTATTGATATCTTCTTGATTTGTTTTTGATAATTTTGTAAGTCTTTCGTATTGTTTTTAAATCTTGCTAAATATTTTCTACAAATTATATTTTTGAAAGTAATTTTTTTTTAATATTCTCAGTTATTTTTAGAATTTTGTTTTATCATCTTGAAATTTTAATTGAAAATTTATTTTTAAATCATTTATATTTTTCCTAAAACATTGAAAAATTTCTTCTAAATTAGAAAAATAATTTCAAAATTTTCCAGATTCTGTTTTGAGAATTTTTGAAATCTTTTGGAATGTTTTAAAATTATTTTTCTATCTTTTAAAAACTTCGGAAATATTTTTAATGTTTTAGAGTCTTCCTAAATATTTTATTCAAATTAATTTTTTACGATAAAGAATTACTTTGAATATTTTTTCAAAGAATTTTACGAAAAATTTTTTATTATCTTGAAACTTTTCAAAATTTTATTTTTCATATCTTCAAGTCTTCATTTTATAAAAAATTTTTAAATTATTGATTAAAATTTTTCCAAAACTTGTAAATATATTTTTAAATGATTTAGATTTTTCCTAAAACTTTGAAAAAGTAAAACCAGTTTTAAGGGAAAATTGAAAAAAGATATTTAAAACATTGAAAAATTAATTATTTTGTTGAAAATCAACAATTTTGTTGAATTTTCTTTTTTCTTTCTTGTCTAAAAAAAGTGTTTAGAGTGAAATTTCAACTCTCTTACTGACAATTAGTCTTTTTGATCGGAAATTAAATTTTTTGGATTGAGAATTTATATTTTTTTATAGAAATTTCATCCTTTTTTTATTGAAAATTCATCCTTTTGTTAAAACTCGACTGCTTTTAATTATTATTTTAATTAAATATTTGATTATTATTATTAAATTAGTTTTCATTAAATTATTTTTCTGTTTAAAATTGATCTTCTTGAATAAAAATTTTTTTTTTATAAGTTTAAAATTCACTTTCTTGACCAAAAAATGTAACTATTCCATTTTTGGTTGAAAATTTCTCTTTCTTTTGTTAAAAAATCATTTATTACATAAAGAAAAAATTTTTTTTTTAAACTCAACTTTTTGGTTGAAGAATTTTTTTAAATATGGAAGAAAAAATGTGAAATTTCATTGGAAAATTATGGAAAATTTAATATCTTCTGTAGAAAACTTTTTTTTTAAAAAAGATTTCCAAAATTGTGAAAGAGGAATTTTAAAAAAAAAATAAATTGCCAAGGGTTTATTAATTAAATTCGAATCTTGCACAGAGAATTTGAATTTTGCTGGATTGAAATTAAATTTCCTTAATTTTAATAAAGTAATATTTCTGAAAAAAATAATTTTAATTGCTGCAAAACGTACCAGAAAAGGGGATGAATTTCCCTCCGTATTTATAACCTTTGATGGCCTCTTCCGGATCAGTAACATCTCTATATCGATCAACCAGTTCCCTAGTTTTTTTCACATCATCGCCACCTTCTGGAGGAAATCCTACCGAGTTTTCCCTAGTCGTGATTTTCCAGCTGGGAAAGGGCGGAGGTTCCGTAACCTTGAAACCATTTTTTTATTTATTTTTGGATTAATTAAACAAAAAAATTCAAGGAAAACTTTCAATTAATCCAAAAAGTATTTCAAAGTTTTCAAAAGATTCCAAAATAATTAAAACAATTGAAACGATTTAATTTAATTTTTAAATTAAACTTTTATTTAAAAAAAAAATGTAATTTTAGGTCAATATTTTAAAATATTTTAAATGATTTTCTCTAATTTTGGGGAAAAAATCAAAAAAGAAATTTAGAAGCTATTTAAGAATTCTGAAAGGTTTCAAGGGAAGAAAAAAAATATTCCTAAGACTTGTTGGAAGATATGAAATCATTTTTTATTGTAGAAAATTTAAAAAGATTTAAAAATATTCTAAAAGATTTGCGTTAAAACTGTTCAATTTTTCAGTTTTTCAATTTCAAATTGAAAAATATGGAAGAAAAATAGATTTAATTTTAAATTAGATTACACAATTAAAATTAATAATGTATAATAATAATATATTAATTTATATTATAATATATAATAAATAATTTTCAAGAGGCCTTAGAATAATAATTTTAAACTCAAAACTTAAAAAAAAAATTAAACTACAAAATTGCCCCCGTTTCTAAGGTAATAAAATTTTTTTAAAATAAAGAATGTTTCTCTTCCAATTCAGCAATAAATTGAAAACAAAAATGATTTCTTTCCTCCCTTCCAACTCAATAAAAATGTCTAAAATCTAAAAAATATTGTTCAATGCAGAAAAAAAAATTTATATTAAAAATTAAACTTTAAACTAGAAACTTAACTCTTTTTTTGTAGAAAATTCGTTTTTTTTTACTTGAAAATTAAACAATTTGTTTCGAATTTTTTTTCTTTCTTTACTGAAACTTCTTTTTTGGCTAAAAAAGCAATACTTTTTTCGAAAATTCGACATTTGCTGTAAAAATTCTTCTTTTTTGATAGAAAATTCATCTTTTTTTAAATTTAAAATAAAAAAATTTAGTTAAAATTCTTTTTTTTCTGGACTCAATTTTTTTCGAAAATTCTTC
>JAWWLR010000128.1:29244964-29259429 GCA_035041075.1 Acraspis erinacei | reverse complement strand
TCCCCGGGAAAAATTACTAAAGACTTCATGTTAATTTTAATTTTCTATTTTAAATTTTCTAAAATTTTCTGGGATTTATATACCCTGTATATATATATATATATATATTTAAATTTCATTTCACTAATATATTGTTTATAATATGAAATCTATTGAAGAATAACGCTTTATATATTTCACAGTCTCTGATGCTACTTTAGCTTTGTTCACAGCCATTTCAAATAATGTTATTATTTTCTACGATTATGAAAACTAAATTAAAATACGCGAAGAAAAATCTGTCTAAAATATTAAAGTTTAAAATCAATTAAATTGAAAAAATTCCAAATAAAAAAAAGAAACATATCTTAATATATAGCACTATTTAACTGTTTATATTGGTAAATAAATAACTTGAAACTGAATTGTTTGAAATAGAGAGCCTTGAATAGTTACATTTTCAGACGACTAAATTTAAATTTTGAACGTCACAATTGCAATTGTTCTATTTTGAAGTTATTTATTCTTTAAGTATAATTGTTTAATTTTGATGTATAAATAACAATTATACAATTATTAATTTTCAAAAGTTCGTGTAAGTTTAAGAGATATTTAGAAGTTTTGAAAATATCCCAACTTGATTAAAAACTTAAAAAGATTTCAAAGAAATTTAAACAAAACATAAGTTTGTGAAGATTGCAATATAATTTGTATGCCATTCAAGGATTTAAAAATGTTTTAAGATAATAAAACCAATTGCTCGGAATTCCTGTGAACATTGCAAATGATGTTTCATTTTGAAAAATTAATTTAAAGAGAATATTTGGAATGATTTAAAAAATGTGATGAATAAAAAACAACTAATTATTGATTTAGAAAAATTCGAATGAAGTTAAGAGATATATAAAGGTTTTGAGATGACTGGAAAATAATTTAAAACCTGAAAGGACTTAAATTTTATTTATATTTTTTTGGAAGATTTAAACACAAAATCTAGAAGCTTTTTGAGCATTTTAAGAGGCTCAAAAGGATAAAGAAATTATTAAGATTTTCGAAGAAAATTGAAAATGGTTTTTTATTCTGAATAACTAATTGAATTAATTGAATGTTCTATAGATAATTTTTGAAGGGTTTTCATGCCTTTTCATTCTATGAAATCTTTTTTTTTTATTTCTATAAACAAATTATTATGTAAAATGTTGTTTAAGATTTTCTACCCTTTGCAGACTTTCGATTTTTTAAAAGAATTCTTAAACGCTAACTTGATTTGTTCCCAATACAAATATTTGTCGTCATTGTGCGACTGCCAATAGTAACGTGGTTATGCGAATATCCAAAATCTCCTTCTCGCTCTCGGACTCGTATGCATGATTCTCAAGGGGAGGTAAACTAAATTTATCATAATTTATTTAGTTCTTTTTTTGCGAATTTTTTACTTCTCTAAACTTGAGGTTGTTTATTCTCTTCGAAAACAGATCATATTATGTTGTGAATTATAATTTTTTTAGATGCGGTTTTCCGTTTATATTTGGAATGAATGAGTGGCATTTTCGGTGCTAGGAATAGTAATCGCTTAAGTGAATCTGGTTTCCAGTTTTTTGGTCATCTATTTATCATTTTAAAAAAATCATGTTTAACGTCCAATAATCAGATTGAATTTTGAAAACAACAAATAACAAAATAAAACACTTTCTTCTCCTAAAAGAGAAAAAAAAATAATTTTCCTCCTTGGACAAAAATAAAAATGAGGAAAGAAAAATGAGAAGACAAGTAATCAAATCACCTTCCTTCTCTTTTTTCCATCTTTCGTCTTTTTATTTTTATTATTATCAAATCACAACAACAAAAAACATCTATAAAAAATAAACACTAACGTTTTGGATATGCTTTGCCTGCTTTTTATTTGTTGAATTCTAATTTTAATACTTTTCTCAATTAACTTTTGTGAGTAATTATTCAGAAAAAGGATATTCCTAACAATATTCAAATTTTCTTTGCGAAATGAAACATGTGACAAACCCAAAGCTCTGTCAACTAAGTTTTCGATTACTGTAGCTTTGTTTTGAAAAGAGTGAACAGAAAAGAAATTTAAAATTCCACCTGAATATTTACTTTCCCTGTAATAATTGGTAACATAATATTACCATCCTGACCATTAATTACTTCTATATCCAAAAAAATGATTTTGTTATATCTTTCCAATTCATGGGTAAATTGAAGTTTTTGATAATAGCTGTTAAAATAATTGACAACCATCTGCATCTTTGCAAGAGGAACACATAAAAAGGTATCATCGACAGACCTAAAATAAAAAGGCAAAACAAAATCTAGCTTCTTAGAAGCAAAAGTCTGTAAATCTTCATTAACAATTTGCGCTAAAATCGAAGAAATGACTGAGTTCATAATAAAACTCAAGGGGTACACTCGGAAATATTGCAATAACATCCAAAGAAATCATTACATATTCATCAAAAACCGTTTGTTGAATAATAATTTTTTGAAATTCCCAGATATTTTTTATATTATATTTAGAAGTTATGATAGTCTTTGAGAATCAAATAAAAATTTTTTTCCAAAAATTTAGTTGGAGTATTAATAGTTGAAATGACCATTTTCAAAGTATAGCCATCTTCGTGAATCTTTCTCAAATCACAACATCTGGAAAGAACTATGTCTTCAGTATTAATATCAGTCCATCTTATATATTTTCCTAAAAGCCCTTTCTTTCTCAAATCGTCAAGTATCTTGAAAGCGTCTCTTTTTAAGTTTTGTCATGGATTTTCATTTAATAATTCAAAATTATCATGATTGCAAAGTAACTTCTCCATATCCATAAAATAATCTGATTTTTTCATACAAACAGTAATATTGCCCTGATCAGCATTCATGCAAATTAAATCAGGGTTGCTTTTAAGAAAACTTTTCGTTATCAGGAAGCCTTTAGAAACCTTACGATCAATATTACTAATGAGCAAACAATTTTTATCAACAAAGCTCTTTGACAAGTGTAACACCTTGTTTCGGAAATCCTGCTGATCTAAAATCGGAATTTTGTGTATTCTTGATTCGACGGCTTTGACGGTTGCCATGATTTGTTTCAACAAATTGGTCTGAATTTGGTCGATGGATACTTGGTCTTATTTTCAGGAATTCTGCACATTATGATGTTATTTTTTCATTATAAAAAGAATTACTGTTTCCTTTCAATATTTCTTAGACCATTCGAATAAATCCCGTCACTTGGACATTTTCCATGTGCAGTTGCTTAGAAATGTGTTTTGCAGAAATTCCAAAATTTTTTTGATGATTTACAAGATTGCTGAAGGCATAGTTATTTTTAAAATGCCGCGCTACTCCGCCTGTCACACAATAAATCTTATCAACAACGCTGAATTTCTTCCTGGGGTACTCGATAATAAGATTTTGAAACATACATAAAGCTGCACTGTTACGATTTAAACAACCCGGGATGATAGCCATACTAAAATGATTCAATTGGTTTCCTTTTTTGCTATAAAACAAAACTTGTGCAGCATTTTGAATTATGAAAGCATAATTTTCAGCAAGGTCCAAAAAAATTAAGAACTCTTCTTCTTCAAACGAAAATCTATCATAAATAGATTTTCGTTTTGAGAAGCAAAAGATATCGACACTTTTGTTTTTCGACTATACACTTACAGGTCTGGATATTTTGAATATTGATTCTAATTAGGAAGCGTAAACAAATCAGGGTTAGCCTTTCCCATTTTTACATTTTGTTTCTCAAAATTTTTGTCTAAATATTAATTATTACGGGCAAGAAGCGTGGCATGATTACAAGCACGAACAATGATTGGCACATAGGTTGATTCGTGTACGGTAATTAAACGAGCTCGCATAACATGAACACATCCGCAACACTTGCAGCTGATTGGTTTTCACTTAATCGTCCGCTTATTCTGATTGGCTTTAACTCGACGTTGAAACTGGACATTTGTGATTTGTCCACGCTCGGTGTGATTGGCGCGCTTATTTAAAAGTGGCCGGAACGTTAAGAACTAGCTTACAATCGCCAGTCGCCAGAATGGCGACAAATCGCCAATCAATCGAATTTGAATGAAACAGAAAATCTTGAAGTCTTAGCAATTGAAACTTTTTTACATTGAATGCAATATTGTACCGAAATTAGTTTTCTTTCAAATATTTTATTCCCCTCATAGAAAAAATAGAAGTTTCAATAGAGTTGACATGGTAACCATTTCGAATGTAGTGGGTAAATCTTAACACGAGCATTTCATTTTTTCTGCTATTATTTCCCTGTTGTTGTTAAAAACACTCCTAAGTTATGTAACTCATTTTAATTTCTAGTCCCTCTAACTATGACAATCGTAATTCTTTTTTTAGCAGAGGTCTTTAACTGGAATGAGGACGTTTATTTCTTGCAGATAATGGGCTTAATAAATTTTATTTATATCCCTGCAAAAACGAGCGAATCATAAATTTCAAATGATAAACAAAAATTAGTAGAGGCCTTGAGATGCCTTTTTATTACCCCAGGATAAGATTCAGATTCTTGCAACTGCAGTTTCCTTTTCAGTATTTTTTATCGGATATTTTTTTTTAATGGAAGAAAAAAATGTTAATGCTCACTATTTAAAAAAATCTTAGATGATAGTATTTGTAATTTTTATTGCATTTTACGGCGTAGTTAAAGAGATAATAAGAATTAATTTCGAAACCAAAGAGACTGACGCAAGAAACCATTGCACAAGGTGTTAGATTTTATTTCATTCATAACAGGAAACATAATATTTTGAAATGATCACAATTGAAAACAATTTTAAGTTTAAATTAATATGTGTGCAAGTCCAATGAACACTCAATACGAGGATAATTTATTTCAATTTCATGCAAAAATATTTAAATTACCTCAATTTGCACAAAGGCTATGATTAAATTTAAATAATTTATTACCAAATATTTCCAAATATGGCCAAAAACATTATTATATTTTAAAGAATTAAATATATTTTTCTGAAAATTGCAAGATTTTTAGATCTCTGTTTATAAAACTCTTCTTCATTGCGAAATTAATTTATGAACAGCAAATACCTCAACACATTAACCTCGTTCTTTCCAATTAATCTTCCAATATTTACAATGATTTTGGTAAATATATGCTGACTATATATATAGCAAACTGGTTCCGAAATTTTATCAGTTATCTAAAAATTCGAGAAGAGTTCGTATGCTCTAGAAAAAAATGAGTCGAATCAGCACTCTGCTTATTACCCTTGTCATTCTCTCAAACTCCATTGGTAAGAGCAATTATTTCTTTAGTGATAAGAAAATTTTTCTATTTCATTTTGGAATGCTTCACTGTTAAAAATATTCCTTCATTAACGCCTTTTAATTTTTGTTAATCACAAATAATTTCATTCAAAAATTACTTATCTTTTAATGATTATAATTTCAAATTATGTCAGAATTTAAATTTTGAATGTCATTTTGTTTATTTTATTTTATTGACGTTATTCAATTACACAGATTTGCTCAAAGTACACAAGTGGTAAATTAATGTTTGTTGGGATTCCCAATGATTCATAAAACATTAATCATTCTTATCGTGCGATTTTTATTGTTTTGGCAACTTTCTTTATTGCTTGCAAATAAAAAAATGGTTGATTTCTTATTCATATTCATTCAAAACGGTCCAAAATTTCGCGTGTGTGGTTTTTTGATTTAGGAGGAACAATAATTTAATACAAAATAAAAATTTCAAATAACTAAGTTTAATGGCTTTGCACGCTTAAAATCGAGTTAAAATAAGATTCTGAGATTTGAGAAGAAGGAAATAAGTATTTTTAGATTGCTTGTTTTGATATAAAAATATAAATTTTCTAAGATTCTTAAGCAAATTCAAAAATATTTTTTAACATTTCAAATGTGTCAAAAAAGAATCTAGAAAATATTTGAGATTTTTTTTATTTTACAGGAATCTTTTCAAAACCCCTGAGAAGTTTCCGCATTTTGTAAACCTTTAAAATTGTCAATTTTATTTTACAATTTTTGAAATCTTTTCAGATTTGTATTTATTTTTTAATCTTTTACAAATTTCTAAGGTTTCTAAATATCTTTTAAAATGATTTGAATTTTACCTAAAATTTTCGAAAAATCATGAATTAATTTTTTCTTACATTAATTTTTTATGGTAAAAATTATTTCAAGCTTTTCCAAGAGTCTTATGACAATTTGTTAAAAAAAAATTTTAATCTTTTCAAACTCTACATTTGATTTTAAATAATTTCAAAACTTTCTATATATTTCTTATTTTACAATTCTTAAATAGATTCTAAACTATTCGTCTCAAATTTTCAAATAATTTTACATTTCATTTTAAATTTTTTCAAAGATTTTCAAATTTCTAATTATTTAAAATTTTTTTTTAAATTTCTAAAGCGTCTTAGATCTTGAATATTTTTAAATAATTCAAATTTTTACAATTTATAAAAATTGGTATAATTAAAAAATTTCCATAAAATATTCCAGATTTTTCTAACATTGTTTGAAAATTTTTGGAATGTTTTGAAATCTTTTTAAACTTAAAAAAATGTATTTTTAAATTGACAATTATTTAACATTTTCTCAGAAGTTAAAAGAATTTTTTGTTGTTCTCTTCAAGCTTTTCAAACATCTTAATGGGCTTCTACCTTTTTCCAAATTTAAATTAATCTACATTTTGTTTTAAATTTGTGGACATTTTTTCAAACTTTAAATAATTTCAAGTCTTTTCGAAACTTTCTAAATATATTTTCAAATGAATCGAAGTTTACCTAAAGTTAAAAAACAAATTCTGAAAAATTGAAAAAAATGGCCTGAAAAAAATCAATAAAAATTTTTTTGGTAATCTTAAGAAAAAAATGTTGTTCTTTTGAAACCTTTCAAACTTCTTAAAAAGCTTCTAAGTTTATTTTCAACATTTTCCAAAATTTAAATTTTCATTTAAATTTTATGAAATAATTTTAATTTTTCATTTTTCTAAACATCTTTTCAGAATTTCTAAAGTGTCTTTAATCCTCAATATTTTTAAATAATTCAAAATTTTTTTATTCTGCTTAATTAAAAAAATTGAAATAATATCTTCCACATTTTTTTCGACATTATTAGAAATGTTTTGAAATGTTTTCAAACTTAAATGGATAGATTTTCAATTTAAACTCTTTTAAAATTTGATCAAGATTCCTAATAAATTTTTTTTTTTTAACTTTTCAAAATTCTACATTTTATCCAAATTTTCAAAAATCTACACTTTTCTTAAAATTTGTTGATAATTTTTTCGAACTTGAAGTTCTGTAATATCTTCGATGATTTCTAAGCATCTTGTAAAATAATTTGAAATTTTCCTCAAATTAAAAAAATCTCCCTGAAATTATCTACATTTTTTTCGAAATTAAAAAAATTTGAAGTATCTAAAAATCTTTTTACATTTTATTTCAAACTAATTATTCAAAGTAAAGAATCAAATGAAATAATTCAAATAATCTTAAGGAAAATTTTTTCTTTTCTTAAAGGTGTGCAAAATTCCTAAAAGAAACTTCTGCCTTTTTTTCAAAATCTAAAAAAATCTAAATTTTGTTTAAAAATATTTTGATATTTTTAAATGTTTTGAAAAGTTCTAAACAATTCAAAATATCACCTTAAAATCTTCCGGATTCTTCTTGAAAAAATTGAAAAATATTTTTAAATCAATTTTTCAAACTCAAAATATCATTTTAAACTTTTTCAGGAATTAAAAAAATTATTATCATTTTCTTGCAACCTTTTAAAACCTTAGAAATAAGTTTTAATAATTTTAATTGCTGCTCTTAATACTAATTTGTAATTATATTATTTTTATATTCGTATTTTTTGAAAAAAATATAATTGGAAACATTAAAAAATGAAGTTCAAATAAAAGTGATGGTCCTTAAAATCTTTCATGAAATATGAAGAATGGAATTAAAATTAAAATTAAA
Source organism: Acraspis erinacei (assembly GCA_035041075.1). NCBI lineage: Eukaryota > Metazoa > Arthropoda > Insecta > Hymenoptera > Cynipidae > Acraspis > Acraspis erinacei. Next base: position 29,251,456 of record JAWWLR010000128.1, on the reverse strand, counting down.
ATTATTATTATAAATTGTTATTTATATAAAAATCCGCAAAATCACAAAATAAAACAATAAATTTGTGACTCTTTTAGTGGTTTAAAAATTAATAAAATCTGTAAATAATCGGTTAATAAAAAAAAATAAAAAAACGCAATTGAACTGAATTTTGTGCAGTTTTTTGCATCACAAAATTTATTATTATTCTGTAAACATATTATCGTTTTTTTTAAATCATACCACATTATAATCTATTGAGATAAAAATCCATTTAACATTTACTTAACGAATTTATGTCTTATCAATACGTTTCTTATTTCTATTGGTTTTAATATTAATTTTAAGTAATTAATATTCAACCTGACGGTTATCTATCAACAAATGTTTTGATAAGAATTTTCAGATTATCTTCAAATGAAATATGAATACGAAGAAAATATATTATTTGCCTAGAACTTATTGAAACAAGTGTTCCCGTGAATTAATTAATTCAAAAATTTGAAAACAAGGCTGGTACATACAGTACCAGAGATTGAGGTTCTTTTTCAAAATCTTTAAAAATCTACTTTTTGTTTAAATTTTTAAAATTTTTTTAAATTTTAAGTTACTTTTAAATCTCTACAATACTTCTAAGGCTTCTAATGATTTGAGTTTTTTCAAAATTTTTTAAATATTCGGTATAATAAACAAAAAAATCGACTTAAGATCTTCTGGATTCTATTTTGAAAATTTTTGAAATATTTTGAAATATTTTTGAATATTCCGTTAAAATTAATTTTTTTAAATAAAAAGCATTTAAAAAGCTACCTAGTAATCTTTAAAAAAACATTTTATTCTCGTGAAACCTTTTAAAATTCTTAAGAGTCATTAAAAAAATTTTGTTTAGAATCTTCAAAAATCTGAAGTATTTTTTATTCTTAAATCTTTTCAAAACTTTTAAACCTTTCTAATATCTTTTCAAATTATTAAAAATATTCTCTGAAATTTATTTAAAAAATTCTGCAATATTATACAATTTTCTTTCAAATCTTCCAGATTTTTTTTGTCTTTGTTAGAAATCTCTTAAAATATTTCAAGATCTTTCCAAAATTATGTATAAAAATCAATTTCCTCAAATTAAAAATCATGAAAAGTGTTTTTTTAATAAAACTTTTAAAGCTTCTTCTATGTTCAATATTTTAAAATGATTTAAATTTTTTTAATTGATTCGATATTATTTTGGACAATAATTTTCGAAATCTTTTTAAATATTCTCTGAAAATTAATTTTTCAAAATCAAACTCATGAAAATTTTCCTGGGAGTCTTAACAACATTTTTTATCGTTTTGAATTCTTTCAAAAATCTTAAAAAGCTTTTTTTTTTATTCTAAAAGACCTAAATTTTGTTTAAAATTATTTTAAGTTAACTGCTTTAAAATCTCTTCAAATATTCTAAACCTTCTAATAATTCGAATTTTACCTAGATTTTTTTACAAAATTGACATAATTAAAATGAAGGATAATTTGCAGCCGAAAACATTTATTTTTAATTAATAAAATAATTCTCAATAAAAAATCTAATTTTCATCGAAATAAATAAAATTTCAATAAAAAAAATGAAAATTCTATCAAAACAGTATAATTTGTAACAAAACACGTGAATTTTCAATCAAATATTTTAATTTTTCATTCAATTTTGAAGCTAATTTTTGAATTTTCAAGTAAAAAGTTTAATTTTCTACCAAAAAAGACAAATTAAAAAAAAATAGATGAATTTTTAACTATAAAAGGTTAATTAAAAAAAATAGAATAGAATAATTTTCAGTTATAGGAATAAGTTTTCAAGTAAATAAAATAAATTTTTAATGAAAAAGTTAAATTTTGTACCAAACACATGAATATTCAACCTAAAAGTTCAACGGTCTACAAAAAAAAATTCGACAAAATATTAGGTCAATTTTTATTTAAAAAATTTAATTTTTACTTTGAAAAAGTAATTATCAACCAAATATATAAATTTTCAACCATAAAAATTAATTTTTTACAAAAAAAAAATACAAATTTCGAACAAAATAGATGAATTTTTAATTAAAAAATATAAATTTATTGCAAAAAATAGAATACCTTCATTTTAAGTTTAGGAAATAAATTTTTAAGAAAATAAAATAGATTTTCAACGAAAAATTGTAATATTCAACCAAAAAAAAAATTTTCTACCAAAAATAATAAATGCCTATAAAAAAATTCCGACAACAACTTTAGTTAACTTTTCAGTTTAAAAATATAATTGAGCTTTTAACCAAATATTGTACTATTTAATAACATTTTAAACTTCCAATAGTTGAACTTTCAAGACAAAAAAAGTTAAAGTTAAATACAGAAGTTTTTAAACAAACAGTAGAATTATTAAACAATAAATAATTAAATTTTTAGTTGAAAAATTTATTTTAAATAAAAAACTAATTTTTAAGACAAAGCGATGCATTTTGAATCAAAAAGTTGAATTTTCAAGGGGCGAAGATAAATGTTTAACAAAACATAGAATAGTTAAATTTTCAGTTAATAAAATATGTTTTTAATTTAACAAGGTAGTTAAATTTGGAATAATTTATTAATTTTTTGAACTCGTTTCAAAATGGCTGTATACTCTTTTTATTAAAAAATGTGTTATTCTCGAATTTTAAATTGTTTATGCTTTTACTGTTAGGAAATAAAAATCAAGTAAGGTGACTGTGCGCTTTAACTGTATTTCATGCACATAAAAAAAGTCGATTTGTGTTTCAAGACATTGCAATCTCATTGTTTTAAACAAAGTTAAATCTATTAAGGAATCTGGTTCTTTTTTTAATCATTTTTCGGATTTCTCATGTTTTTCATTTTTATAGAATTTTTAAAAATTAATATTTATAGCCATAAATAAATTACAATATTTTCACAAAATTAGTATTTATTCAATAGGCAATTACTTAATAATAATAATATTTAATAAAATAAATAAGAATATTTTCGTTACAAAATTTTTTGTTTCGCTTTTTTATTGTTTTTGAACAAATCTTTTTCCTTTTTTTAAATAATTAATCTTTTACCCTATTTTGAAGAAACTTCCCCTTTTTCTCGTTTTTTGCTTCAATATTAACTGAATTAATAGAACCCAATAAAAAATCGATATAATTTCGGTTAAAAGTTCTTTCTTTTTTATTTAAAAAGTTACCATCATTTTTTCATCAGCATTCTCTTGAAACCCTTAAAATGATTAAGAAGCTCTTATATTTTTTAAATCCTTAAAGTTCGACTTCTTAAAAAAATTAAATCTTTTAAAATTTTCCAAAAGTCCTGAAAAATTAAAATTCTTTTTCAACATTTTTAAAAATCTTTGTATATTAAAATATTTTTAAATTATCACTCGAAAACAATTCTTAAAAATAAAAAGTAATTTGAAATTTTTCTAGGCATCTTAAGATTTTTCGAAATCTTCAAAAATATACATTTAAAAAAATTTGGAGTCTTTACAAGTTATAAGATTTTTGAGAATCTTTTCAATTTTCGAAATATCTATTACACTTATTTGAATTTTTTCTAAAAGTTTGCAATCTTGTGAAATTTAAAAAATTTGCTTAGAAACCTTCTAGAAGCTTTTTCGAAATTTATGCAAATTATAGAAATGTTTTGAAATATTTTTCACTTTCTTCTATAAATTCATTCTTCAAAATAAAAAATTATTTCAAATTTTTCACAATAAAATTAAGTTTTTTTGTTAAAAAGCATCAAAAATGTAAATTGTTCGATAATTTTTCAAATCTTTACAATACATGTAAGACTTTTAATTATCTTTTAAAATCATTCAAAATTTTTCATAAAATTTCTTAAAAAATTTATAAAGTTATAATTTTTAAAAATTAGAAACCGTTAAAAGTATTCTAAGGAATTCCAAGAAAAGTTCTTATTTCTTGAAACCCTTCAAAATTATTGAAAAGCGTTTTCATTTTTTCGAAATCTTCAAACAAAATTTGTTTTAATGCTAAAATTGATTAGAATTAGTATTATAATTTATATATAATTTTTTATTTAATTTTTAATAGATTTAAGCATTGAGATCTGTCAGATTTTTTTGGGAAATTTTAGAAATAATTTGGAATGTTTTCAAATTGTTGATTTAAATTTTTTTTCTGAATCTTAAAATATTTTCTTTATTATTTTTAAAACATTAAAATTCCTTAAAAAAATTTTTAATTGTAATTAGGAATCTTGGAAAATTTACAATTTTCCTCAAATATTTTTTAAAAATTCCAGATTTTTTTCGGAATTTTGATAAATTTTTTGGAACATACTGAAATATTTTTAAATTTTCTGTCAAAAGTAATTTTTTAAAACAAAAATAATTTTTTAATTTTCTCAACATCTTAAGAAAATCTTTATCATCCTGGAAAAACGTAAATTTAAATTGTTTACGCTTTTAATATTAGAAGAAAAATAAGGCCAGTGGGCGTTTTCCTGTCTTAAAGAAAAAAGTCAATTTGTGTGTTTCAAGAAATTGCAATCTCATTGGATGGAAAAAAGTTAAATCTGATAAGCAATCTGGGTTCTTCCTAATTTACCGATTTCTTATATTTTTCATTTCTATAGAGTTTAAAATTTTTTTAAAAATTAAGAATTTAAAAATTTCTAAATTTTTTAAATCCTTAAAATTCAACTTTTTAAACAAATATTTTAAATCTGTCAAAACTTTCAATTATTTCGTTATATTTTCAAAACTACTAAATATTATAAATATTTTTTAAACTATATGGATTTTTCCTAAAAGGTTTCAAAATTTCTGCAAAATAAAAATGTTTTTTCAACATTTTCGAAAATCTTCGTATTTTAAGTTGTTTTTAATTTTTCACTTGAAAACAATTTTTGAAAATAAAAAATCATTTGAAAACTTTTCCAGGAATCTTAAGAAAATTTCTACAATCTTGTGAAATTAAAAAATTTTCCTTAAAAACCTTCTACACTTTTTGGAAAAATATATGGAAATTATGTAAATGTTTTGAAAGAATTTTCACTTTGCTCTATAAATTCATTGTCCAAAATAAAAAATTATTTGAAATTTTTCACAAAAAAAAAAAAATTTTGGTCAAAAATCTTCAAAATGTAAATTTTTTTATAATTTTTCAAATCTTCAAAAAACATTTAAACGTTCTAATTATCTATTAAAATAATTCGAAATTTTTCCTAAGATTTATAAAAAATTCTCAAAAGTTATAAATCTTTTGAAATTCAAGATAAAGCTTATTTTTTCAAAATAAGAAATATTTTTAAATATTCTCAAGAGTTTTAAGAAAAGTTTTTATTTCTTGAAACTCGAAATCTTCAAAAATTTTCAAAAATTTACATGTGTTTTAATGTTAAAATCGATTACAATATTTCCCCAATTTTTTTAGAATTTTGTGAAATGAAACAAATGATCTAAAATAATTTTGTATAATTATTCATTCAATATAATTTAAATTTGTAAGCAAAAAATTGTTGATCAAATTTTTGCCTTGAACAGCTTCAAAATTATAATTACGAATCGTAGAAAATTTCCAATTTTCCTCAAATATTTTTTAAAAATTCCAGATTTTTTTTCGGAATTTTTATCAATTTTTTGAAACATACTGAAATCTTTTTAAATTTTCTTTTCCTCAAATATTAAAAAGATACCAGGTTTTTTTTTCGGAACTTTGATCCATTTTTTGAAACATACTGAAATCGTTTTAAATTTTCATCCAGAAGTAATTTTTTTAAACAAAAATCATTTGTGAATTTTCTCAAAATCTTTATTATCTTGAAAACATTTAAATATCTCTTAAATTTACAAGAATTGAATCTCAAATTCTGTAATCTTACAAAATTATAAAATTTTGCTTTCTACTCTTATAAATTCTTTTCTTTTTAATTTTGGGAAATCAATTAAAAAAATTTGAAGCTCTTGCAACTATTTTGGTAAGAGATGAATTTTCAACTAAAATGATGAATCTTTAAACAAAAAGTTAACTTTTAAAAAAATAGTTGAATTGTAATATTTGATATGTAATATTAGATATTTCTACTGAAAAATATTTTAATTTTGAATAAAAAAGAAGAAATTCATTCAGAAAAAAGTGTAATGCAAAAAGAGATGAATTTTTAACGAACAATATATTTTTTTAAATCTTTTCAACTCTTCAATTATAGATATAATTTATTTTTTTATATCCGTCAGACATAATAAATTTTAATTTATTTAACTCATTTTAAAATTTGTATACACTCTCGTTATTAAAAAATTTGTTATTCTCGAATTTTAAATTGTTTTTGCTTTGAATATTTTGAAATAAAAAACAAGTAAGATGATCGTGCGTTTTACCTGACTAATTTGTACAGAAAGAAATCAATTTTTGTTTTTCAAAAAATTTAAATCTCATTGTTTTGAGTAAACCTTAATCTCTTAAGCAATCTGGTTCTTTTTTTAATTTACCGATTTTTCATTTCTATAGCCTTTTTTTAAATTAATATAAATTATTTTCG
>JAWWLR010000128.1:29211654-29223740 GCA_035041075.1 Acraspis erinacei | reverse complement strand
TCGGGTTGAAAATTCAACTAGTTTCCAGAAAAATAATTTTTTTGGATTGCAGTTTGAATTTTTTGATTGAAATTCAAATATATTTTGTTGAAAATTAACTTTTTTTTGCTCAAAATTTATATTTTTGGGTTGAAAATTCCAATTTTTTTAATTCATCTTTTTTGATTGAAATTTAACCTTTTTGGTTGAAGATTCAACTATATTTTGTTGAAAATGAACTTTTTCTGTTGACAATTTTTATTTTTCGGTTTAACATTTAACTGTTATTAAACACTTCGTATTTTTTGTTGAAAATTAACTTTTATGTCGAAAATTCATATTTTCGGATTAAAAATTCCGATTTTTGAACTGAAAATTCATGTGTTTAGCTTGAAATTTAAACTTTTTTGTTGAAAATTCATGTTTTCGGTTTCAAAATTCAAATATTTTGTAACAAAATAATTCTTTTAGATTGAAATTTGAGGTTTTTGGTTGAAATTCAAATATATTTTGTTGAAAGTGAGTTTTTTTTGTTTACAATTTTTATTTTTGGGTTTAAAATTTAAAGGTTATTAAAGAGTTCGTATTGTTTCTTGAAAATTAACTTTTATGTCGAAAATTCAGATTTTTTAACTGAAAATTCGTGTTTTTAGCTTGAAATTTAAATTTTTTGTCGAAAATTCATATTTTCGGTTTCAAAATTCAACCATTTAGTAGAAAAATAATTTCCTTTTAATTGAAATTTGAATTTTTTGTTTGAAATTCAATTATATTTTGTTGAAAATGAACTTTTTTGGTTTAAAATTTTTATTTTCGATTTGAAAATTTAACTGTTATTAAAGAGTTCCTCTTTTGTGTTTAAAATTAACTTTTAAGTAGAAAATTCATATTTTCGGATTGAAAATTCGGATTTTTTAACTGAAAATTCCTATTTTTAGCCTGAAATTCAAACTTTTTTGTTGAAAATTCATATTTTCGGTTTCAAAATTGAACTTTTTTTGTAGAAATTTCATATTTTTCGATTGAAATTCAAACTTTTTAGTTGAAATTCAACTATATTTTGTTGAAAATGAACTTTTTCTTGCTAAAAATTTATATTTTCTGGTTGGAAATTTCGATGTTATAAAAGAGTTTGTATTTTTTGTCGAAAATTAACTTTTATGTCGAAAATGCAGATTTTTGAACTGAAAATTCATGTTTTGAGCTTTAAATTTTAAGTTTTTTGTTGAAAATTCATATTCCTGGATTGACATTTTAACTTTTTGGTTGAAGATTAATTTATATTTTGTTGAAAATTAACTTTTTTCTAAAAATTGATATTTTAAGGTTCAAAATTTAATGGATAATAAAAACATCCGATTCTTGTTGTTAAAAAATGTACATTTATGTCGAAAAATAATATTTTTAGTATGAAAATTCGGCTTTTTGGTTTAAAATTTCCAGATTTGTTGTAGGAAATTCTACTGTTTTTTTACTCGTTTAAAATTTAATGGATAGTAGAAAAGTATTTTTTTGTTTGTTAAAGAAATATACTTTTATATCGAAAAATTGTATTTTTAGGATAAAAATTAGTATTTTTGGCTTGAAAATTCTGCAAATTGTTCAGAAATTTTACTATTTGCGTGAAAATTAACTCTTTTAATGAAGATTTATATTTTCGGTTTCAAAATTCAACTATTTTGAAGAAAAATATATTTTTTTGTGAAAATTTGAATTTTTTGGTTGAAATTCAACTATATTTGGTTGAAAAAGAACTTTTTTTGTTTACAATTTTTATTTTTGGGATTAAAATTTAACTGTTATTAAAGAGTTCCTATTTTTGGTTGAAAATTAACTTTTATTTCGAAAAGTCTGATTTTTTAGCTGAAAATTCGTGTTTTTTGCTTGAAATTAAATTTTTTTTGTTGAAAAATCATATTTTTGGTTTCAAAATTCCACTATTTTGTAGAAAAATAATGTTTTTTGATTGAAATTTGAATTTTTTGGTTGAAATTCAACTATATTTTGTTGAAAATGAACTTTTTTGTATACAATTTCTTATTTTTGGGTTTAAAATTTTACTTTTATCAAAGAGATCGTATTTTTGGTAGAAAATTAACTTTTATGTCGAAAATTCATATTTTCGGATTAAAAATTTAGATTTTTGAACTGAAAATTCAAGTTTTTAGCCTAAATATTGAAATTTTGGTTGAAAATTCATATTTTCGGTTTCAAAATAGCACTTTTTTGTAGAAAATTCATATTTTGCGATTAGCAATTTAAACTTTTTGGTTGAAGATTCATTTATATTTTTTTGAAAATGGACTTTTTTGCTAAAAATTTTTATTTTCTGGTTTAAAAGTTAACTGTTATTAAAGAGTTTGTATTTTTTGTTGAAAATTCATATTTTCGGTTGAAAAATTCCACTATTTTGTAGAAAAATAATTTTTTTGATTGAAATTTGAATTTTTTGGTTGAAATTCAACTATATTTTGTTGAAAATTAACTTTTTTGCTGAAAATTTATATTTTCTCGTTTGAAATTCAATGGATAGTAGAAAAATATGTTTTTTTTTTTGTTAAAAAAATATACTTTTATAAATTTTTTTTAGAAATTTTTTTTTAATTTATATTTTCTGGCTTAAAATTCCACTTTTTTTGTAGAAAATTCAACTTTTCGGATTGGAATCTGAAGTTTTTGGTTGAAATTCAACTATATTTTGTTGAAAATGAACTTTTTCTGTTTACAATTTTTATTTTTGGTTTTAAAATTTAACTGTTATTAAAGAGTTTGTATTTTTTGTCGAAAATTAGCTTTGATGTCGAAAATTCATATTTTCGGTTTGAAAATTCAGATTTTTGAACTGAAAATTCATGTTTTTAGCTTGAAATTTTAACTTTTTTGTTGAAAATTCATGTTTTCGGTTTCAATGTTCAACTATTTGGTAGAAAAACAATTTTTTGGATTGAAATCTGAATTTTTTGTTTGAAATCAACTATATTTTGTTGAAAATGAACTTTTATGTCGAAAATTCAGATTTTTTAAGGGAAAATGCGTGTTTTTAGCTTTAAATTTAAATTTTTTTGTCGAAAATTCATATTTTCGGTTTCAAAATTCAACCATTTTGTAGAAAAATAATTTTTTTTTTAAATTGAAATTTGAATTTTTTGTTTGAAATTCAACTATATTTTGTTGAAAATGAACTTTTTTTGTTTACAATTTTTATTTTCGGTTTGAAAATTTAACTGTTATTAAACAGTCCCTCTTTTTTGTTTAAAATTAATTTTTAAGTAGAAAATTCATATTTTCGGATTGACAATTCAGATTTTTTAACTGAAAATTTCTGTTTTTAGCCTGAAATTTAAACTTTTATGTCGAAAATTTAAAGTTTTTTGTTGAAAATTCATGTTTTCGGTTTCAAAATTCAACTATTTTGTAGAAAAATAATTTTTTGGATTCAAATTTTAAATTTTTGGTTGAAATTCAAATATATTTTGTTGAAAATTAACTTTTTTGCTAAAAATTTATATTTTCGGTTGGAAAATTCCAATCTTTTTTTAATCCATCTTTTTGGATTCAAATCTGAACTTTTTGGTTGAAATTCAACTATATTTTGTTGAAAATTTATATTTTCGGTTTCGATATTCAACTATTTTTTGAAAAAATAAATTTGTGGATTGAAATTTGAAATTTTTGGTTGAAATTCAATTATATTTTGTTGAAAATTAACTTTTTTTGCTAAAAATTTATATTTTCGAGTTGAAAATTCAACTACTTTCCAGAAAAATAATTTTTTTGGATTGAAATTTGAATTTTTTGGTTGAAATTCAAATATATTTTGTTGAAAATTAACTTTTTTGCTAAAAATTTATATTGTCGGGTGGAAAATTTCAATCTTTTTTTAATCCATCTTTTTGGATTCAAATCTGAACTTTTTGGTTTAAATTCAACTATATTTTGTTGAAAAATTATATTTTCGGTTTCAATATTCAACTATTTTGTGAAAAAATAAATTTGTGGATTGAAATCTGAACTTTTCGGTTGAAATTCAACTTTATTTGGTTGAAAATGAACTTTTTTTGTTTACAATTTTTATTTTCGGTTTTAAAATTTAACTGTTATTAAAGAGTTTGCATTTTTTGTCGAAAATTAACTTTTATGTCGAAAATTCAGATTTTTGAACTAAAAATTCGAGTTTTCAGCCTAAAATTTAAAGTTTTTGTTGAAAATTGATATTTTATGTTTCAATATTCAACTATTTTGTGTAAAAATAAATTTGTGGATTGAAATTTGAATTTTATGGTTGAAAATCAAATATATTTTGTTGAAAATTAACTTTCTTGCTAAAAATTTATATTTTCGGGTTGAAAATTCAACTAGTTTCCAGAAAAATAATTTTTTTGGATTGCAGTTTGAATTTTTTGATTGAAATTCAACTATATTTTGTTGAAAATTAACTTTTTCTGTTTACAATTTTTATTTTTCGGTTTAAAATTTAACTGTTATTAAAGAGTTCGTATTTTTTGTTGAAAATTAACTTTTATGTCAAAAATTCGGATTTTTAAGCAGAAAATTCGTGTTTTTTTGCTTGAAATTTAACATTTTTCTTGAAAATTCATATTTTCGGTTTCAAAATTGCGTTTTTTTGTAGAAACTTAATCTTCTGGGTAGAAAATTGATCTTTTTGGTTGAAAATTTCACTATTTATTAAAAAATTTAATAATTTATGGGTAAAATTGTGTCTTTTTTATTGAAGCCATCTGCTTTGCTTTTTTTTTTTGTCAAAAATGAAACTCTCTTGGTTTAAAATGAACTTTTTTGTCTCGAAAATTCAGCAATTTGGTATTAAAATTCAAATATTCTTTTAAAAATTCCTCGTTTGCTTGAAATCCGAACAATTTCGTTTTAAATGCAACTGAGAGTGGCTATTTTTTCAGATACAGTGAATTTGCTGATCTGCACGAAGTTTTAGTTGCAGAGCACTGTGTAGAAAAAGATATTCTTCCGCCAAAAAAGCTAATTGGGAATAAAAATGAAGTGTTTGTTGAAAAACGAAGACTTGGCCTCGAAGTTTATTTAAATGCCGTCTACAATTATTTAAATAAAGCGATGCCGAGGGAATTTGCCCTGTTTTTGGATTTGCACGTTTATGATATTTTCTTCTTGCTGCAAAATATGGCGCTTCAGTTCTTTACAGAAGGGGACGCTTTACTACAGTCTTCAAAAAGCTACACTTTCAATCCTATTCAGGTAAAGATTTAACAGTTTTCTTTTTTCTTCCAAAATTATTTTTTATAGATTTTACAGTTTATCCTTTCTTTCTTTATTTATTTTTCTTTTGGTTTTAATTTTTAACTATTCGGTTAAAAATTTAATTTAACTTTGAAAATTCATGTTTTTTGTTGAAAATGATTTTTTTAAAAATAATTTTATCTTAAATTAATTTCTTTGGTTGAAAGTAATTTTAAAAAATTGAAAATTGTGTGTTTTTAACTGAATTTTTTGTTGAAATTATTTTAAAACATTTAATCTTTTTTTTTAATTAATTAGACTATAGAATGATTTTTTGTACAAAATTATTGTTGCCTTTTTTTGAAAATTCATTTGTTTTATTGAAAATTAGTATTTTTTAAATTTATAATTGAGTTTTTTAACTAAAAATGTAACTAATATAATATAATTTTTTTTAATAATATTTTTAAATATAATTTTCTTTAGTGTAAATATTCAACTGTTTGGTTAAAAATTAAACTTAAACATTTAATTTGTTGTTTAATTTTGTTGAAAATGATTTTTTTTCTGGAATAATTTTCTTTAAATTAATTTCTTTGGCTAAAAATATATTTTTTTAAATTGAAAAATGAGTTTCTTAACTGGATTTTTTGTTTTTATGTTTTTAAAACATTTAATCTGTTTGTTAAAACATTTTTTTAATTCAAAATTTAACTATTTCGTTATAAATTTATTTTATTTCTTTCACTACAAAATAGGTTATAGAAAATTAACATTTTTTATGGAAAATTTGATTAAAAAAAAAAAATTTTCGTTGAAAATTCATGTATTTTGTACAAAATGATTTTTTTTTGTACAAAATTATAAGTTTTTCTTTTGAAATTACATTTGTTTGATTGAAAATTAGTATTTTGTAAATTGAAAAATGAGTTTTTTAACTAAAAATTTAACTTGAGTTTTTGGTTGAATTTTTTTAAAAAACATTTAATCTTTTTGGTAAAAAAACTAATTTGTTTTATTAAAAATTTAACTTTTCTTTACAATTTTCTTTGCTTAAAAACTCATTTCAGTAACTGCAAATTTAGCTATAAAAAATTAACCTTTTCGATTGAAAATTTCATTGGAAAATAAAATATTTGGTTGCAAATTCATGTATTTTATTAAAAATGTTTTTTTTTATAAAATTGTTATTTTTTTAATGGACTTTTTTTAACTAAAAATATATGAAATTTTTGAATTCTTCGTAATCACATTTTTTTAGTCTGAAATCTTTCTGAAATCTTTTCAATATTTATGAAATCTCTAAAAATTTTGAAATCTTCTTAATTATTTTGAAATATTTTGTCACCTCTAAAATATTTTTAAATATTTGAAATCTTTTAATTCTTTGTGAAATATTTTGAAATATTCTAAATTATTTTTAAATATATTTTGAAATATTTCGGAAATTTGAAATATTTTGAAATCTTAAAAATATTGATCAAAACTCTGAAATCTTTAAAATCTTGTAAATTATTTTAAAATATATTTTGAAATATTTGGGAAATCTTTGAAATTTTGATTAAACCTTTAAAATATGGATGATATCTGTGAAATATTTGAAAACTTCTAAATTATTTTGAATTATTTTTAAATCTATAAAATATTTTGGAACCTGTAAAAAACTCTAAAATATTTGAAATGTTTTAAATTATTCTGAAATATATGCAAAATCTAAAAAATATTAATGAAATTTGTGAAATCTTCTGAAATTTTTAAATATTTTGAAATATTTGGGAAATCTTTGAAATATTCTAAATTATTTTGAATTACTTTTAAATCCTTAAACTATTTTGGAACCTGTAAAATATGTGAAAATATTTGAAATATTTTAAATTATTCTGAAATATTTGTAAACTCTTAAAAATATTAATGAAATCTGTGAAATATTCGAATTATTTGGAAATATTTGGGAAATCTTTGAAATATTTTGAAATCTTAAAAATATTTATTAAATCTTGAAAATATTGATGAAATCTGTGATATCTTCGAAATCTTCTCAATTATTTTTAAATATTTTGAAATCTTTGAAATATTTACGAAAACTCTGAAATCTTCTAAATTATTTTTAAATATATTTTGAAATATATGGAAAATCTTTGAAATATTTCAAAACTTCTAAGTTATTTTAAAATCTGACATATTTTGGAGTCTGTAAAAAATTCTAAAATATTTTAAATATTTTTAATTATTCTGAAATATTTACAAACTTTAAAAAATATTAATGAAATTTGTAAAATATTCTGAAATATTTTTCAAATCTTGAAAAGATTTGTGAAATCTTTTAAATTTTCTAAATTATTTTGAAATATTTTTAAATATTTTGAAATCTTTGAAATATTGATTAAATCTTGAAAATATTTATTTAATCTGTGAAATCTTCGAATTATTCTCAATTATTTTATACTATTTTTAAATCTTTGTAAAATATTTGAAAATATTAATGAAATCTGTGAAATATTCTGAATTATTTTGAAATATTTTGAAATCTTTGAAATATTTATGAAAACTGAAATCTTTTTAATTATTTTAAAATATTTTGAAATGTTTGAAATATTGATCAAAACTCTGAAATATTTGAAATATTCTGAATTATTCTGAAATCTTGAAAATATTTATGAAATCGTATAAATTTTCTAAATTATTTTGAATTTTTTTTTAATATTTGGGAAATTTTTGAAATAGTTTTTAAACCGCGAACTATTTGAAATATTCTAAATTATTTTAAAATATTTATTAAATCTTTAAAATATGGATGAAATGTGTGAACTCTTTGAAATCTTCTAAAATTTTTTGAAATATTTTGCAAGCTGAACAGAAATTTAACAAATTTGAAAGTTGGAATTTGAATCTTTGAAGTCCACTGGAATATATTTAAATCTTTGAAATATTCATGAAAACTCTGAAATCTTTTAAATTATTTTGAAATATTTTGGAACCTGAACCTGAACAGATATTTAACAAATTTGAAAATTTGTGTCTTTAAAGTCCTGGAGAATATTTTGAAATCTTTGAAATATTTATTCTCTAAAATCTTCCGAATTATTTGAAAATCTATGAAATATTTTCGAACCCTCTGAAATCTTATAAAATATTTAAAATCTTTTCAAGTATTTGATAAATTTAAAAAACACTTATAGTTGCCTGTAAAATTTTCGAAAACTTATCAATTATTTTAAAAAATTAAAAAACATTTTAGATAATTTAATAGTTAGTTATAAAAAATAATTGATATCCATAGCTCTACGCAATCAGCGAACGACTGAAACTCGAATTCAATTCCCCCCTGAAATACTTAAAATCGAGAAACAAAATAGAAATTTAACAGAATTTGAATTTGAATCTTTGAAGTCCTCTGGAATATTTTTAAATCTTTAAAATATTTATTAAATTTCTAAAATATGGATGAAATCTGTGAAATATTCTGAATTCTTTTGAAATATTTGGGAAATATTCGAAATATTTTTGAATCCGTGAAATATTTGAAATATTAAAAATTATTTTGAAATATTTTGAAACCCTTAAAATATTTGTAAACTTTTAAAAATGTTAATGAAATCTGTGAAATATTTGAAATCTTCTAAATTATTTTGAATTATTTTGAAATCTTTGAAATATTTATTAAATTTTTAAAATATGGATGGCATCTTTTGAATTATTTTTAAATCTATGAAACATTATGGAACCCCTGAAAAATTCTAAAATATTTTTAATTATTCTAAAATATTTTAAAACTCCTAAAAATATTAATTAAATCTGTGAAATATTCTAAATTATTTGGATATATTTTTATATATTTAAAGTATTTGGAAATCTTTGAAATATTTATAAAAACTCTGAACTCTTTGAAATATTCAAAGTTATTTGTAATTCTTTGCAATATTTATGAAAACTCTGAAATTTTTGAAATCTTCTAAATTTTTTTTGAAATTTCTTTTCAACTTTGCGAAATCTTTAAAAAATTTTGTAATCCGTGAAATATTTTAAATCTTCGGAATTATTTGAACATTTTTTGAAATATTAATGAAGACACTGAAATCTTCTAAATTATTTTGAAATATTTTGGAACTTGAACCAGAACAGAAATTTAACAAATTTGAAAATTAGAATTTGGATCTTTGAAGTTCTCTGGAATATTTTGAAATCTTTGAAATATTGATGAAATCTTCGAATTATTATCAATTATTATTAAATATTTTTAAATATTTGTAAAGTCTTAAAAATATTAATGAAATCTGTGAAATATTCTGAATTATTTTGAAATCTTTGAAATATTTATGAAATATGTGAAATATTCTAAATTATTTTGGAATACTTTAAATTATTCTGAAATATTTGTAAACTCTTGAAAATATTAATGAACTCTCTTAAATTATTTTGAAGTATATTTTGAAATATTTGGGAAATTTTTGAAATATTCTAAATTATTTTGAAATATTTTTAAATCTTTAAAATATTTTGGAACCTGTAAAATATTTGAAACTATTAATGAAATCTGTGAAATCGTCTGAATTATTTTGAAATATTTTGAACTCTTTGAAATATTTATTAAATTTTTAAAATATGGATGAAATCTTTGAAATATTTTGAATTATTTTGAATTATTTTTAAATCTATGAAACATTATGGAACCTCTGAAAAATTCTAAAATATTTTTAATTATTCTGACATATTTGAAAACTCTTAAAAATATTAATTAAATCTGTGAAATATTCTAAATTATTTTGAAATATTTTAAAATATTTGGGAAATCTTAAAAATATTTTGAAATATTTTAAAATATTTGGGAAATCTTAAAACTATTTTGAAATATTTTAAAATATTTGGGAAATCTTAAAAATATTTATTAAATCTTTAAAATATGGATGAAATTTGTGAAATGTTTGAAATCTTCTAAATTACTTTGAAATATTTTTAAATTTTTGAAATATTTATGAAAACTCTGAAATCTTTAAAATCCTCTGAATTACATTAAAATATTTGAGAATTCCTTGAAATATTTATAAAAACTCTGAAATATTAAAAATCTTTTAAATTTTGTGTTTGAAATTTCTTTTCATCTTTGCGAAATCTTTCAAATATTTTGGAACCTGTAAAAACTCTAAAATATTTGAAATATTTTGGAACCTATAAAAACTCTAAAATATTTGAAATGTTTTGGAACCTGAACCTAAACCTGAACAGATATTTAACAAATTTGAAAATTTCAATCTTTAAAGTCCTGGAGAATATCTTGAAATCTTTGAAATATTTATTCTCTAAAATCTTCCGAATTATTTGAAAATCTATGAAACATTTTCAAACCCTCTGAAATCTTATAAAATATTAAAAATCTTTTCAAACATTTGATAAATTAAAAAAAAGTATAATTAAATAAATAAGATAATTTAATTCTCAATTATAAAAAAGAAAATAATTGCTTTCCACAGCTGTACGCAATCAGCGAACGTCTGAAACATCCCTGCCCGCCACTCGAAGTCTTTGACAAAAAGTACGACTTCAGCCACGTCCTGGATCTAAACTCCCACCTCACAACCCTCACCATCCAAGGAAGCCCGGACTGCTACGGCACCAGCAACATTCGCCCCTCGACTCTCAGCATCGAGCTCTCCCATTTCAAGAGCGTCGAGAATCTCACAATCGACTCGCACCCCCTCGACCGGATCTACAACATGGGCAATCTCCGGGACACCGTCAAGTGTCTCCGGGTCCACCGAACCGAACTTGCCAACATCGTCCAGCTCGCCATGTGCGAGGAGGTCCACAAGCACATCGACAACGCCAACGACTCCCACGTCTGGCTCAAGGTCACCCATCTCGACTTGAGCTCGAATCGCATCGAGACGATCGACGAGGCGATCAAGCTGATGCCGCACATCGAGACACTCACGCTGAACAGCAACCGACTCTCGGAGATTGCGAACGTCACGCTGCTGCCGCGACTCTCGCAACTCTCCCTCGCCTCGAACAACTTCGCCAGCCTCCCGGAGGACCTGCACATCAAGCTGGGCAAGATTGTCCAGCTGGATCTCTCGCAGAACCGACTCACGTCGCTCTCGAGCTTCTCGAAGCTCTACTGTCTCGAGGAGTTGGACGTGAGTTGCAACCGGATCGAGAATATTGAGCAAGTGAAGCACATTGGAAATCTGCCGTGTCTGGAAAATTTGAGACTCACGGGCAATCCGGTCTCGACGATTGTCGACTACAGGGTGAAGGTTCTCGAGCCTTTCGGGAAGAGGGCGGCTGACATTTGTCTGGATAATGAGAAACCGAATCAGAAGGAGCTGGACACGGTTTCGGTTCTCCAGGCGCTGAGAATCGCGAGAGAGGGCAAATCGCCCATGTTTGGTGGGACTGACGCTCCTCTGTTTTCGGCCGAGATACCGAGTATTTGAGAATCGGCGGAAGACTGAGGAAATATTTTCTGGAGGCTTCCATAATTTATTTTGCGGGTTGAGTATTCCGTTTTAGGTGGAAAAATCAGGAGACAAGTTTGGAGGTATAATTTAAAGAGATTATAGATTTTTATTGTTTATTTGTAGATACTATATATATGTAGAGAATTTATTCAGTTTTGGGATTTTATGCAAATCATCTGTTCAGGGATCACAGTATGTCTTTTTTCTTGTTCTTCTTGGATTCACTTGTTCCTCTCTAAAATATTTAAAATTGTGAGGAAAAAAACAAGATTTAACAAAATTTGAATATTTGAAATCTTCTAAATTATTTTCAATTATTTTCACATCTTCAAATTACTTCTTCTTTATTCATAATGTGTCTCCTAAGGGTTTACATGACTTCCATTCCTTACATTTTTTCCGCTTACATATTAAACAAACAAACAAAAAACAAAGTCT
>JAWWLR010000128.1:29141246-29152432 GCA_035041075.1 Acraspis erinacei | reverse complement strand
TTTAAAACTCAAATTAAAGATAAAAGTACAAGAAAAGTTCCATTTTACGTTTTTCAAAATTTTTAAAAGCGCATAGAAAAGTTCTAGAAAAGATATCAAAAAATTTTATTTATGATTTATTTCCCAACAATTTTTTTCTTCTGTTTACCAGTACTTCTTATTTTTGTTTATTATCACTGATTAAACCAAAATTTAACGAGAACGATGATTGTTTAATAAAAATCCATGCAATTTAATTTTTTCTAGAAACTGATGAATAAAAAAAATCTGAAATGAAATCAGTGTTTTTTTCTAGCCTAGGTCGAGTGCGATAAAAACTGAAACGATAAAATGAAATAAACAAATGTAGAATGTGACGAGAGGCATCTAAAAATGAGAAAAACAATTGAATCCTGTGCAAAATGAAAGGAATCCTGATGCGAAATTAAATCCTGCCTGAGAATATGAACTACGAACTAAAGTACACAAATATATAAAATGAAACTAAACACAAAAATAATGTCGATACGATTGATAATATCGATGCTTCCATCGCATACAGTTTTGCGTCGCATTTGGGCGGTGTACTTCGCAATGTTGCGATTGGGCGGTATACAGCGCAATGTTGCGAATGGGCGTTATACAGCGCAATGTTGCGATTGGGCGGTATACAGCGCAATTTTGCGATTGGGCGGTATACAGCGCAATGTTGCGATTGGGCAGTATCCCGCCTAAATTCGTCGTAGAGTGGTACACCGCCCAAACGCAACGTAGAGCGGTATGGAATGAACGCGTCGATATGCTTTTTATTTTCTAAGAGAAATGTGGAGAATTTTTTCATGCTGCATGAACAATTTCAATTACGAAAAAATCGGGACCCAAGTTACAAGCAGATTTTTAAGTAATTAATTTTCAAAATATTTTCTAATTTTATTGCAGCTTTTTTTCATTTCAACCTTCACTACTTTTCTTTCATTCAGGCCAAGCCAGAATAAAGAAGGGTAACAGCAACTGGTACTGCAGTTTACAAAGTTTTTTTTTGCATTGAAAATATTTACAGTGTAAGGCAGTTCTAATCAGTTATGATAAAAAAAGCCCAAGACAAAAGCAGAAAACAAGTCAAGCAGTGGAAGGAAAAGAGGATAATAAGATAAAATCGGAAAAATCTAAAAAAATCTAAAAAGTCGAAAGAAACGTTTTCTTTTTTTTCCAGACGTTTTCAAATATAAAAATGTAAAAAATTAAAAATATTAAGAGTTGTTGAAAATTTAACTGTTTTGTTACAAATTCCTCTTTTTGTTATTGAAATTGAATTTTTTTAACTGAAAAGTTAGATTTTCCATTTTTTACGTAAAATTTACATTTTTTAATTATAAATTCAACTACGTTTGGTTCAATATTGAACTATTTTGTTAAATATTTTTTAATAAAAAGCCCAATCAAAAAGCAGAAAAGAAGCCCAAAGCAGTGGGAGGAAAAGAGGATAAAATATAAAAAAAATATCTAAAAAATCTAAACAATCTGAAAATCAAAATGAACGCTTTTACACTAATTTGAGACGTTCTAAAAAAAACGAAAAAAGTGCACAAAAAAAATATTATGAAGATCGAAGTGCTGATGCTGATTTCGATTGTGGTGATCTACAAAGTGTCACCTTTTGAAAGAGTCGAAGGAAGATTTCGTTGTAGGTTTTGCGGCATCAGCCTTATCCCAACCCTCGGATTTGGAAGTCGTTGAGCTCCTTTGTTGAGTGCTGCTTGTCTGGTGATGTCTGCTGTCATTTTTTAAAATAGGGATTGTAAAGAAAGAGAAGGATTGTTAATATTTTGTTAGTTTTTTTTTTTTTGATTGTAAGTTGCTAAGTTATAAAACTGCCAGAGCAAAATTACTCTCTAACAAAGGCTTCTCAAAATATTAAAAAAAAACTTCCTTATTATTATTTATAAAAAAAATGGCATCAATAGTTTGGTTTTTGGTTTGAGGGAAAAAAATAAATGTTAGTAGTATAGCTGTATAGCTATACTACTAACACTTACCGACCGATGGTAATTACCTGATGTTGGTAAATTTGCATTGAACAGAATCTTTCTCGATCGGTAAGTGTTCCCGTAGTCATACAGCTATACTACTATTTTCAATATATATTAAAATTTTTGATTAACTATTTAAAACAAAACTTTTTCAGTACTTTAATCCGAGCTAAAATTATATTTTGAAACTTAAGAACAGGGAAAAAGTATTATAAGTTTGTTTTTAAAGTTCTTAAAACTAAATTTTTCTAAGATTATTGAGAATATTCTAAAATTTTTATAAATTCGGAAGAAATCAAAAAAACTTTTTAAAAAATTTGTTTCGAAAAATCTTTTTTAAAAAAAGCCTTAAAATCTTTTAGATTTTTGTATCATTTTTAAAAATCTTTTTAAATGTTTTGAAATCTTTTTAAATCCTAATTTTGGTTTGAATTTTATGAAATCTTTTCAAGTTTAAACATTTTTTTACAGGATTTAAAAATTATTACGCGAAATTCCAGTCGGTTTAAAATATATTTAGAAATGTTGAAGAAACTTAAAAATATTTAATAAATTTTTAAACTAGTTGAATTTTTCTAGATGTTTTTAAATGTTTTGAAATCTTTTTAAATTCTATATTTTGTTTAACATTTTATTCAATCATTTAAAGTTTTATATTATGTTTTAATCTTTTCAAAATTTCTAAATATCTTTGAACCGAAATAAAATGGTCTAATCTTGCAAAATAAAATTTTTTCACCTAAAATTTTCCAGATTCTTTTTTTGGAAATTTTTAAAAATTTGATGGTGAATAGTACAACTAAATTTTCGGAAGATCCCTGGGATAATTTTCAAATTATTTTTTATTCAAAAAATTAAGTTTTTACGAAAATCTAGAAACATTTCATTACATTTCTAAAAATTCAAAAAAAATCTGGAAGATTTTAAGTCAATTTTTTTTATTTTGTAAGATTTTAACAAATTTTTGGAAAAATTTAATTTAAATTAGTAGATATTTAGGAATTTTCGAAGTTTTAAAGAAACAAAAAATATTTTTTAAATATAAATAAATATCTTTTACATTTAACATTGAAGACACATTTTTCCCCAAATTTTGTAAAATCCTGTCGAATAAAAAACTTTTTTTTAATTTTCTTTATTTTTTTACGAGATGTTTAAAATCTTTAAAAATATTTCTAAATTTTCTCAAGAATCTTAGAAAATTTATATTTATAACTTTAATTGAAGTTTAAAAACTTCTAAAAAATGAATAAAAAATTATTAGAAATTTTTCTAAATTGTTTCCTGAAAATTATTTATACAAAAATTTATTTTTGAGAAAGCCTTTGTTTTTCGAACTTCATGCAAAACTATTCTACTTTCTGAAAATAAATAAAAAAATTCTTCAAGAAAATATGTAACGCCTGTAAACGAAGCCACCAGAGAAAACGAAAATCAGAAATTGAAAGAAAAGGAGAAAAACCAAGATTTTTTTTTAATTACAAGAAGAAGAAAATTTATTTGAAAGTATCATGCCATAAAAGCCTAACCCAAGAATTTTCGAAAATCCTCGCTTTTTTCTAGATTTAAAATTGGATTTTCTATCACTATCCAAATTTTTTTTTGTATCAAGACCAAACGCAAAAAATTCCTCCTCAATTTTCTCAAAAACTAATAATATTTTCAATCAAACTTCTTTTGTATTAATTCAGAAATTCCAGAGCAAGAAAGAAATTTCTCACTTTTTTTGAAAATTAAGAACTGAATTTTTGTATGACTGTCCAAATTTGAGAAAACTTGCCCCTTGCCCGAAAAAAAATGCACTCTAAATTTTCTCGAAATCTTTAAATTACAAATTAGATTTCTGCGACATTTTTTTTCCTATAAAATTTTACAAATGTTGCTACCTTTAATTTGTTGATAAGAAATCACCTGATAGACGAATAGTTTTTAAAATTTAAATTGGGGGCATTTATTCCCATAAATTAAACCAAGCCTGACATAAACAATTTCTAAGGAGAGTAAATTTGATCCTGCGAGAAATAACCCAACGACCTCGTTACAGTTCGCCATAAAGTCACGAGGCATCCTCGAATTATTTATAGAGATGCTTTAAATAAAACATAGAGAGTTGCAGCGTCTGCTGCAAAACGGCGACTTTACCGGAAGTGATGACCTTTCGAAAGAAGAGGTCATCGATCTCAAAGGTTTAAAAAATTATGTGAAGCTGTCTGATAAATTAATGAGGCCAGATATAAACTAATTATGATCTTTAGTTCGATGCGTTCAATTCCGCAATAAAATTAAAATCAAAACTTCCTCCCTTTGAACTCGATAAAAATCTTAAAAATAAAAAAAAGGTTCCTATTCCAATTTCGAAAAACAAAAAAAAAAAATTTCCTCCCTTCCAGCTCAATACAAATCTTTAAAAGAGCTTCCGGTTTCAATTTAAAAAAATAAAACAAAATTTTTTTCCCTTCCATTTGGAGAAAAACCTTAAAAACAAAAAAACCTTCCTATTATAATTAAGAAAAAAATTAAAACCGAAATGTTCTCCATTTTAATTAAATGAAAAGCTTAAAAACAAAAAATAGACTCTTCCAAATAAAAAAAAAATCAAGAACCGAAATTTGCTTCGTTCCAACTCGATAAAAATCTTTAAAATAAAAAAGGGTCCTATTCCAATTTAGAAAAACAAAAAACAAAAATTTCCTTTCTTCCAGCTCAATGAAAATCCTAAAAAAAGTTTCCGGTTTAAATTCAGAAAAAATTAAAACCAAATTCCAATTCGATAAAAGTCATGAAAACAAAAAAATTGCGACTTCTAATTCAGAAAAAAAATTATCAAGCGAATTTTCTGCCCTTGCAACTGGATAAAAATCTTCAAAATAAAAAAATAAATTCCTCTTCTAATTCAGAAAAAAATTGGAACCAGAACTCCATTCATTCCAATTAAATGAAAATCTTAAAAACAAAAAACTGGGCTCTTTCAATTTAGAAAAACATTTATTAACCAAAATTTGCTCCCTTCCAGCTCGATAAAAATTTAAAAAATAAAAAAATTTCCTCTTTCAATTAAAAAAAATTAAAACCAAAATTTTCTCCCTTCGAACTCGATCAAAATCATACAAATAAAAAGATGTTCCAAAATGTCCTCTCAATAAAGATCTTTAAACATTTTTTTTAAATGTTCCGCTTTCAATTCAGGAAAAATTACAACAAAAATTTCCTCCCTTTCAACTATAAACATTTTTCAAATAGAAAATTGACCTCTTCTAATTCGGAAAATAAATTATTAACCAACATTTTTTCCCTTCCAACTGGATAAAAATCTTAAAAATAAAAAAATGGTCCTACTATAATTCAGAAAAAAATTTTAACCGAAATTTTCTCCCTTCTAATTAAATAAAATCTCAAAAACAAAAAATGGACTCTTCTAAATAAAAAAAAATATTCAATAACCGAAATTTCTTCGTTTCCAAGTCGATAAAAATCTTAGAAAAAAAAAAATTTCTTCTTCAAATTTCAAAAAATGAAAACAATTCAGAAAAAAATGAATAATAAAAAGTTCCTCTCTTCCAACTCAGCAAAAATGTTAACAATAAAAAATTATTTTTACAGTTTATAAATTATTGGAAACGGAAATGTCGTCCTTTCCTATTCGATAAAAGTCTTAAAAATATAAATTGAAAAAAATGAAAAAAATAAGTAAAAAACAATTTCCCACCTTCAACTCAATAAAAATGTAAAAAACAAAAAAGTTCCTCTTCCACTAAAGAAAAATATTAAATGCCAAAATTTCTACCCTTTTTTTAAAATTAGAGTTGTGAAATTTTAATTTGTTTATACGTGAATTCATTTAAGTTTAATTATTTTAATGGTAATTGGTTGCAAATTAAAAATTATTATATACAGTTATTATTATATATACAGTTATATATATATATGGGATAATTAAAATAAAAAATTGTTCAATAAAAAAATTTCAAATTGAAAAGGTTAAAAACAGAAAATTTTAGCCTGAAAAATTTGTTTTAATAGGATTTGAGATGGAATAAAATTGTTCAATTGTGAATCTATTACTTTAAAGTTATTTAGAATTTTTAAATAATTTATAAAGTAATTAACATCTGATGTTAAATTTTGTATTTTACTGGTCAAAATAATTTTTGGAGAAACTAGAAAAAATCTGCCCCAGTCCGGATTTGAGCAGAAAACGGCACTTGTCATGAAAGTAGCATTTAAACTCCAATTAAACGCTCCACTCGTGATTGTGGTGTTTCCGGTTCAAATCCGGGCCGAGGCAGTTTTTTTTTCGTTTCTCAACGAAATATTTTCACCAGTAATCAGCCAAATTTAACATTCGAAATTAAATAATTACCCTGGTCGCAAAATAACATCAATACTTTAATTGTTTATAAAACTTCAATCAAAATTTAAATTGCTATGCTTCTAAGGCTGTCGAATTTAAACAGTTAAATTTTCAAAATGGAAAATTTGTAAGTAAAAAATTGATCAATTTTGTACGAAGAAGGTAATTTTTTTTTAAACGCAAAATATCTATTTTCGGGTTAAAATGTTACTGAACTCTTGCACGCGATTTTTTCGTGCCTCGCACAATAATTCTGTAAAACTGTATCGTGACAGCGATCACGAAAACGATTATTGCTATGAACGAGACTATAAAAGAAAAAAGTGTTGCTTAATCGATATTATTATTTCTACTTATACATTTTTAATTCTAATTCTCAGAAAAAAAAATTCAGAAAGGAAATTGTAATTGTTTAAATTAGATTTTTTTATTTAGAAGGAGCTGAGTTAAAAATTTTTCATTTGGAACATTTTTAATCTAAAAAAATGCAAATTTGAATTGCTTGTTTTAAAATCGTTTCATTTTTTTTAATGTCAAATTATTTATAAAATTATAGCACAATTTTGAACAATTTATACTGAAAATAACTTTAAAACTTAAATTAAAAATTGATTGATCAATTACAATGATTTTTAATTGCAATACATTATAAAATTTTTAAGAGTTTAAAATAAAAATTATTCGACTGAATTATTCTAATTTGAAATTTGTTTACTTTTTAAAATATATAAATCTGAAGGCCTGAAAATCAAAATTAATCATTTAGAATATTTAGAATTATCAATTCGTCGTAACATTTTGAATGTTCCAATTCAAAATTATTCTTAAAAAAATTATTGTTCCATTACAAAAACTTTAAATCGAAAATTGTTAGATTTTTAAATGGTTTATAAAATTATTTTTTACTTTAAAAAATAGACAAATTTAAGGCTCCAATTAAAAAATTCCCTTACTTAATTTCAATTTTAAATATTAAATTTATAGTATATAAATTCAAAATAAAATCTAAAATAATAATACTTCGACTTTTAAATTCGTAGAATTTACAATTATTGCTAAATTTCTAAAAATCCAAAATTTCATCAATATTAAATTTTCCCCAAAATTATTACATAATTGTTAACATTTTAATTTTAAATTCTCTGTATTTAAATTTTTAAGTCTTTATTATTATTTAATTAAAAAATGGTCATTAAAATTAGTGTGCAATTTTAAACAATGTAAATTTTAAAATTGAAAATTTAAAGCTGCAAATTAAAAATTGTTCTTGTTTAATAAATAAAAAATAATTCGACTTATAATACTTTTAATTATAAATTATTTGTATGTAAAATTGTACAATTATTGTTCAATTTTTAAAAAATGAAACCATATTTTTCATTTCTTTATTTTCGGATTCTACCACGTAATTTATCATTCAAAACTTACATCAATTTTTTTTCTCATTTGAAAAAAGTTTTGTTAGTCCTACAATTTTACAAAACAAAACAATATAAATAAAATAGAATTATTGAGTTGATGAAAAAAGAGAAATAAAGATTATAATTAATAAAAGTTAACAGTTTTTTTTTCAATTTTAAACGTTTTAAAGTTATCAGAAAAATAATCATACAATATTATAAATTATAAAAAATGTAGTTAATAATTTTGTAAATAAAATTATTTTTTCAGGAATATCTAGAAATTAATAAAAAGTGAAATTAATTTTTTATTTAATTAAAAAAATAAACAAGTTAAATTAAAAAATCTTTCGAACCGGTAAATTCGTCCTTGTCGGATAAAACGGCACTAGCGTAAAAATAAATCGATTCCCTTGACTGCTCTTGTAAACGAACCATATATGTCATTCTGACACTGACACCGAAAAAAAACCAGTTTTCGAAAGAGAGACATATTCGCATATACGGTACCGAGTTTCTGAACCTTTTACCAATCCTTGAATAAATTTAATGAATCACACATGTCATTACGAAAAATGGTCATTGTAATTGGGATTGTCATCGAGGCAAATCAGTAAAGTAATTAAAAGTTGTTAATCACCTCCCATTCTCCAAAAACAAATGCAAAAAAGTCACAATTGTCCGCTTTAAAAGAAGACGAAATAAGATCAATTGAAACCTTTATTCACTAATTAATTATAAATTTATTTACTAATTTGATCATAAATTTAACGGGCTATATTATTATTATATTTTATACTACCAAAAATCTATTTAAAAAAGTACCTCCGCCGGGATTCGAACCCCTGTCGCTCCGAATCCCGAACGTCTAACCTCAGCGCACAACGATTTATCCCATTGTTTTCTTTCTTAGATTAGAAGAAAAAATTCTCAACAATGGGGAGATGCGGTAAACGGAGCGTGAATTCCACGCGCGATGGCATTCTCTTAATTAAATTTCATTAAATCACATCTAATCGGTTGGAGCTCAATTTAAACAAAAGGGAGGAATGGGTATTTCAACACGCGCTGGTAATTTACTTAAGTGTGAGAATTTGATGGAGTGATAGTGCAAGAGAGATGGACAAAATTTACCATGAGAGTTAAAAGCACAAATGCAAAGATGGGAAAATTCTTTATCTGCACGCTAGAAGCTCTTGCTATGAGTAAAATGATACTTCCTACTTCAATTATTTTTATTTATTTAAAACTAAAATCTATTTTATTTTTTTTATTTGAATTGATTAATTTATAAATATTTTAAATTTTAGAATTTTAAATGTTTCAAATTTAAACCAGTAAAATAAAATTTAATTTTTTATACAGAAATCCCATTTTTTTATTTCAGAAAAGTATATCAAATAACTTTTGTTTTAACCTAAAAATATTTTACTTATCAATAGAATATTTATTATTTAAAAAATTTCTATAACTTAATTTTAAAATTATAATTTAAAATGCACAATTCGAAAACATTTTAGATAAAAATAATTTAATTAAAAATAAATGCTTCCAGAATAAATTTAAAAAAATGAACAACTAAGACGATTATTTTTTCAAATTCAGGCCTTAAAAATAGACGATTTTAAAACTAGCAAGAACTAGACATTTAAAATTTTATTATTTTTTATTTGAAACTCTTCCAAAATATTCAGCATTTCAAACTAAATTTTGAACAAATTTGGAATTAAAAGGCATAATAATTTATAATAAAATTATTCAAGAATTTTAATAATATTAATAAAATAAAAACTTTAGCAATACCAAAAATTGGAATCACAGCGAAATTGCTCTGTATTATTTTCTTTAATATTTAATTCACAATGTAATTTGTTAGATTTAATCAATTTTTGGCTAAACATTTAAAAAAATGAATCATTCAAAATTGAAAAATATTTTATTGGAAAATTTTAAGAATGAGTAATAATTATAAATAAAGTGTTAAAAATTTAAACGAATAGATATTAAAAAGTTAAAAATGATGATTAAAATAAAAAAATTTTTAACTAAATTTATTTAAAATAATTGAAATTTGTCTCAGTTTGACAGGAGGAAGGTAGAAATTTGTTCATTTTTAATGTTTTCCAATTTTAAACTACTCTTTATTTTAAAGATTTTTTTAAATAATTGAATTGTAAACATTTATAACTGAAAATTTGTCCACTTTGAATGATGAATTTATTTTTTGATCTTGGAACAATTTGTTTAATTAATTTTAATGTTAAACAGTAATTTTTATGTAATAACAACAAAACATCTAGTATTTCAGAAGCTTTGAAAATGAATTAAATTAAATTTTGAATTAAAAATTATTTTAATTTAATTGTTAATATAAAATCTTTTAATTAGAAATAATATGATTTCAACTCTGTTGAGTTTTAAATTACCAAATTTTCCAAATTTGAGCGCATTTAATAAAAAATAATTCAATTTAAACTACTCTGAATTTTAAATTATCCAATTTTTTAAATTTCAAACATTTTCAATTCTAAAATAATAAGTAAATTAATTAATCAA
Organism: Acraspis erinacei; assembly: GCA_035041075.1. Taxonomy (NCBI): domain Eukaryota; kingdom Metazoa; phylum Arthropoda; class Insecta; order Hymenoptera; family Cynipidae; genus Acraspis; species Acraspis erinacei. The sequence continues at coordinate 29,142,116 of JAWWLR010000128.1, read as the reverse complement.
GAATTTTAAACAATGAATAACATTATTTTTTTAATGTAAAAAAAGTTTTAACATTTCCTTTAGAATCAGAATCATGGAACTGATTTTTAATAAAATTTTTAAGTAAAATAAATTAACAAGAGTTTGAAAAGAACGGTGAGAAAATATGATAATTTTTTAATTGCGAATTGTCAAGAGCCTCTAATGAATTTAAATTATTTAAACGTTTCTCAGAGAATGCAATTCGAAACACGATTCGATGATGAGTGATGAAATGTAAAAGAATGTAAGTTTGATTGATGTCGACAATTAAAACAATTTGTTTCGATTAAACTCGACTGTACAATTTAAATTATTTAATTACTAAAATTCCAGAAATCTTGTTTTTCTATATAATTTTTTTATTTAATCACTTATTAACGTTTTTTTTTGTTTAAAAATAATCGAATTTGAATTTAAAATTATTCAGGTTTTTTTAATTTATTCGGTTTCTCTTAGAAAATTTGGTTCTCGTGCTTCTAGGATTGACAGTTTCAAGTGCACTTTACTAACTTTCAAAACTTCGCGCCTTCACAAATAATTGATGGTAATTTCCTGACGTCAACTTCGAAATCTGAAACTTATTGTGCAATATAGATCTCATGAGAAAAACAGATACTCGAGAAATCTTTTCTACGACGCAAATTTATTTTTAAACAAATTTCATCAGTTGTATCGATTAAAAAATTTATTTAATTGTTTAAAAAAACTGTAATCAATTCTAAATTAGGTCCCGTAAAGATTTTCTAAGCAATAATTTACAATCTAATTTTCAAAGAAGGTATTAAATATTTTTTAAGAGAGCAAATTTCATCTCGCTCAATATTTAATTATTTAAAAAATTAAAACCAC
>JAWWLR010000128.1:29125231-29136472 GCA_035041075.1 Acraspis erinacei | reverse complement strand
GTTCGGATTCGATCGGGTGATTTCGACTGTGCGGGGTTTAAGGTTTTATTATTATTATCGTCTTTTATTATTATTATTCTTTTATTATATCGTTTTTTGTTCAAATAAAATAAGACTTAAGTAAATAATGAAAAGTAATAACCTTTTTTATTTTATTTAATGAATTAAATGTTTTTTTTATTGCGAGATTTCATCTATGTGGAGCTTTAGAGTTTTATTATTATTATTTTATTACTTAGTTTTTTGCTGAATAAAAAAATAATAACTTTAAAAAAATTGTACTCAATCTTTACATCTGAATTTTTTTATTTCGTTTAATCAGGAGATTAAGAATGCTGCAAAATTCAGAGAAATAAAATTCCTGTCTCGATAAAATTTCACAATTATAAAATTGCCGAAATATACAAATCCTGAACTTGAAAATTCTCGAAAAACATTTCCGAAATAAAATTGACAAATTATAAAATTCCCGAAGTTGACAATTTAAAAAGTTGTTTGTTAATAAACATTAATTATTTATTTAAAATACACTAATTAAATATTTCTATAACATTGTTTACGTCTAAAGTTTATTTAAATTAACAATTCGATTTTCGAGAGTGTTTTTTCTAAATTTTTGGAAATCCCGTGGACCTTTTTAAAAATAAATGTCTATCCAAAAATATATTTTTTCATTTATTGTTTTTTAAAATTCAAACAGTAATTTCAAAAAAATTTATAGATGAACAAATTTTCTTGGATAAAGATACTTGATTTTTTTTTATTTTGGCAATTATATTATTTAGGATTTTTCAGTCGTCCCCTAAAATCCATAAAAATAGTTTAAAAATAGGTCACTGCTTTTTATTTAAAAAATAAATGTAAATATTGCATCAAGAACTTTTGAGATTTATCTGGATTTACCTCGATTAAACTTCATCTGGTAAAATGATAATTAATCTTTTATTATACAAATTTAAATATAATATCACATATATTATAATATTATTAATAATAATAATTTAAAGTATTATTAAAAATTAAAATAATAATTTTTTTAATTTTCTCAACGCAAGTTTTTTTTTAAATTTGTTCTGTAACTTCTTTGAATTATTGATATTGAAGTAAAAATCTTGTTCTTGTGTTCTTTTGATTTGACCAATATTTTTTCTTCAATTATTGTTATTTCAAATAATAATAAAAAATACACATTAAACAACAAATGCATAATTTTCTCATAGAAATATTTTATTATAATGTTTAAAACAATTAATAACAGTTATTTAAAAAAAATTTGTTAATGGTTTAAACTGAAGAATTTTTTAGTTGAGATATTTTATAATTCATGACAATTTTCTTTTGGCAATTGTCAAATTCGGAATTTGAGAAACAAGCCTGGAGTTATTATTTATTTAATTTTTATTTATTTCTTAAATTGAAATTTCTTTTTTCATATCAATTTTTTAATTTTATTTACACACCTTATATTTATTTCAACTTTGCGGGTTTTTAGAATTTTACAGTAAATAATACAAAAATATAATTTTTTTATTATTATTAGTTTTTTATCATTTTGTGTTTTTTTCCGAAAAATAATACGAAATTAAATAATAAAAACAATAACTTCTTCCACACTATTTCAATAGTCTGGAATAAAATAATATTTAAAAATAAATAAAATATTTAATATAATATTTAAATAATATAAAATAGTATTTAAAATATTTAAAAAAATAATAATAAATTAAAATAAAATTCAATAATATAATATTTAAATAGTCTGGAAGAAATCGATGAAATCCTTATAATATAAATTATTTAAATTTTTACTCTTTGTCTATTTTCCATTTGATCACCAAAGACTAGAATTATACTCAAGCAAAAATTTTAACATAGAATCTTTTATAAACGGAATAAAAAATTTTAATTTAACTGAAAAAAGTTCTTATTTATTTATTTATTTTAACCAAGAAAGATGAATTTTGAACAAACTAGTCAACATTTCAAACAAAATAGACTAAGCTTTAACCAGAAAAGAGAAATTTTCTTCAAAAAAGTTAATTTTTAATCAAAAAAGATGAATAAAAATATATTAACAAAAGACTTAAATGACAACCAAATAGTTAAACTTTAAAGCGAAGGTTTTAAACCAAATATTTTAACTTTTTACGAAAGAGACAAATTTTCTTTAAATATTTAAGTTTAAAAAAAGTTAAATTTAAAAAAAAAATAGTTGAATTTTTAATAAAATAATTAATTTTTTAACAAAATAGTTTACTTTTTATCCATATCGTTGCAATGTCAACCAAATAATCTAAATTTCAAAAACAAATAAGATCTTCAACCCAAAAAGATGAATTTTCAATAACAAAATTAATTTTTACTAAAAAAACATGAATTTTCCAAAAATTAAAAACATTTATAATCCAACAGTTGCATTTGCAACCAAATAGCTCAACTTTAAAACAAAGGAGACAACTTTTAACAAAGTAATAAAATTTCGAATAAATATGGTTAAATTTTAAACAAAAAAATTGAATTTTTCACATACAAATTTAATTACCAACGAAAAATGTAATTGTTGATGTTTTAATAAAAAAAGATGAAATTCTATTAAAAGAGATGAATTTTAAAAGTAAAATATAAATTTATGAACAAAACGCGTGAATTTTCAAACAAATAATTCAATTTTCAACTAATAAAGATAATTTTTTAAACAAAATGGAAAAGTTGGATTTTCAGTAAATAGTTAATTTCCAATAAAAAAAATTTTTGAACCAAATAGAAAATTTGTTAACCAAGCAGATGCACTTTTAACTAAAATGAGAAATTAGCAATAAAAAAATTAATTTTTAACAAAACTGTCCAGTCAAAAAAGAGAATAATTTCCACAAAATAAATGACATTTAAAATAAGTAATTGAATTTTCATGTAAAAAAGATAATTTTCAAAAAAAAAAATTAACACATATTTTTCTCAGTCAAGAAAGCATAAAAAAGTTAATCTAAATTGTTAAATTTTTAACAAAATAATAAAATCTTACTAAAAATATAATCTTGAGGAGGAAGCGATTACAAAAAAATAAAAATAAAAACACAAGGCAAATAAATTTGTAACCAGAATCTTAAATCAGTGTGAATGCAAAATTTAATTTTCAAAATTCCCTAATATTTGATTATCACTTTTTTCATTCAATTTTTTCAAAGATTAGAATGTCATTCTTGTATTATTTTTTAGATAGAATGTTTTGTGCGTAAATTTTGCAAGATTTTTTTTTTAATTTCTGACTTTTCCTGAAAAATAAAATTACCGACACTGCCAAATACCTGAATTGGAAAATTCCCTAAATTATAAAATTCCTGAAATTATAAATTTTCCAAAATATGAAAATTCCTAATTCGAAAACTCCCGAAAGTTTATAATATTACAAAACTAAATCTTTTTAAATAAATTTTGTACAACATTTTTCCTGAAAGAAAATTGCTAATTATATAATATCTGAGGAAAAAAATTCCCGAATTGAAACAATTACAATTTTTTAAATAAAATTGATTTATTTATTAAAAAATATAAAACAAAATATTTTATGCAAAGAAAATTTTTCTAAATTATTTAATTCCGTATTGAAAATTTCTTTTGGAAACGTGGGTAGTATTTTTTTTAAATTATGAACAATATTCTGAAAAATCGAATTGTTAATGAAAAAATATTAAAATAAAAAAATACAATATAAAATAAAAATATTAAATTCGGATAAAATTTAGGGAATATTTTTATTTTCCTTCAATTTTTTCTTTGGTAAAAATATTAGATTGTTGTACTTTTAATAAATAAATAATATTTTACATTCTTTCTAGAATGTTATTATCCGGAAAAATGATCTTACTCGAAAAAATTGAGTTTCCCCTTTTATATTTAAAAAAGCCTTGAAGTAATTTTGGAATTGATAACGAATTAAAATAAAATTTAGTTAATTGAATAATTAAATAATTAATTGAAAAGTGCATCTTTGAAATTGCGAATAAATTTAAAATCCCAGTTTGGAGACCGCAGCAATCTTGAGGAATCGATGAAAATACGTCAGAAATCACGTAGGCAGAATTGATGACGTTTCAATTAAACACTTTTTTTTGTATTTCTCGCCAAAAATGGCTAATCCGATCATTTGTACTCGATTTTGTTGTAAATCACGCTGAGTAACGATTCTGGCATTTTTGTATCGGGGGCGTGGGTGATTTCGCAACAAAAACGAATCATTGCATCCCAAGACGAATCGTGACTCACTTTCAAATCCTGTATATTTTATTACTCTTTCATTCCAGATTTATTTTCAGAAAAAAAAAATTAGAGGAAAAAAGAAAAGATGCTTAAAGTGAGAGGTAAAAATAGAGGAGGAATTTTCATGTTTTTATTTGGATAAAATTAAAAAAAATGGATTTTCAAACAAAAAAATGGGGCGAATGAAAATTCCCGGAAAAAAAAATCTCCGAAAAGAAAATTAGTAAGAGAGAAAGTTTTTTGAACAGAAAGAGATGATTGAAAAATTACGCAAATTAAAATTCTGCACTGTAAAATTAGTGAATTTAGACAATGAAAAAACGAATTAATGAAATTATTTATTTGTTGTATTTTTGATAAATAAATAAATTTGGATAATTATTCAAGAACAGTTTATAATATTACCGAATAAACCAAATAAACAAAATTAATTAATCAATATTATACTATTATAAATTGTTCGGGAATTTTATGATTTTTGAATTTTCCTATTCTGGGTTTTTATATTTCGGCAATTTTATAATTTCGGGAATCTTCTTTTTTGAATCTTTTTTTTCGAGAATCCTACAGTGTAGGGCTTTTATATTTTGAAAATCTTATAATTTCAGGAATTTTTCCTTTCCAATATTTTATTTTTTGGGAATTTTATAGTTTCGAGAATGTTATCTTTTGCAATTTTTCAGTCTTCTCATCTAAAATTCCTGAAAAATAATATATTCGAAATAAAATATTCCCGAAGTATAAAATTTCCGAATATAAAAATACAAAAAATGAAAAATCGTGAAAAATAATTGAAATATTTTGTTAGAATTTCTTTTTTCTTAATTCACTTTTTAACTGAAAATGTGACTAGGTCATTTGTGGTTGAGAACTGATGACTTATAATTGAAAATTTATTTATTTAGTTGAAAATTCGATTTTTTAGTTGAAATCACTACTATTTTGTTAGAAAATGCAACAATTTGGTTAAAAACGAACTTTTTTCGTTGAAAATTTAAATATTTTATAGAAAATTTAAAAATTTTTCAAACATTTTTTTAATTTCAGGACTGAAATATCTTTTTTGTTTAAAAGATCAACTATTTTGTTGAAAATTCATCTTCTTTGATGAATTCAACTCTTTTTATTTCAAATTTTAATATTTTTTATTAAAATTATCAACTATTACACTTTAACCATTTAACAATTAACTTTTTTGGTTAAAGATTCATAATTTTATTAAAAAATTAGTCTATTTAGTTAAAATTCCGTTTTTTTTGTTTTTAAAATTTGGGGGTTTCAACTGAAAATTTAACTATTCCATTTTTTGTTATAAATTACTGTATTTATATGATTTTTATGTATAAAAATTTTTTATAAAATTTATAAAATTTATAAAATTTATAAAATTAATTAAAATTTATAAAATTTTTTATAACATTTTTTTTAGTTGAAAATTGATTGATTTGGTTCAAAATTCATCTTTTAGTTTTTTAGAAAAATAAAAAATTTACTTCAAATTTTTTTACTTTGTTAAATGAAAAATCCTTTTTGGCTTAAGATTCAACTATCTTCTTTTTATTTATAATTTAAATCTCTTTTATTAAAAATTTTAATTATTATAATAAAAATGTATTTCCAAATTAATCTTTTAGTTTGAAGATTTATCATTTTATTAAAAAATGAATGTCTGGTTAAAAATGTAACTATTTTGTTAACATTTATTTTTTTGTTTGTTAAACATTTTTTTAAATAAAAATGTAACCATTCCTTTTATTAATTAAAATATCGATGGATTTGGTTGAAAATTTCTTATTTTTAGTAAAAAGTTATTCTTTTTTATTGCAAATTTACCCATTTTGCTAAAATTTCGTTTTGTTGATGTTTCATAATTATTAATTTTTTGGACTCAAACTTTAAAGTTTTTAATTTTAGTGTAAGATTGATGTCTTTTAGTTTAAAATTGATGTCTTTTTATGAAAATTTGTGTTCTTGGGTCAAAATTTAATCTTTTGGGTTAAAAATTGAATTTTTTTTATTAAAATGTCTTTTTTTTTGTTTAAAAAAAAATGGATTGATTTTGTAAACAATTCGTATTTTATAGTAAAAAATTGATATTTTTTATTGAAAATTAAACAAGTTCGTTGAAACTTTGTTTTTCTCTTTTTCCGTTAAAAATTCATTTTTCTTTAATTGAAAATTTAAGGATTTCATTTTTTGTTCTAAAATTTTATTGATGTCTTAGTTTAAAATTTATGTCTTTTTGTTAAAAAATTATTAATTTGATTGAAAATTCGTATTTTTTAGTAGAAAATTAATCTTTTTTTTATTCAAAAATTTACTATTTTATTGAAATTTAACTTTTTTGTATCCAAAATGACTTTTTTTAAAGGAAAATTTAACTGATCCATTTTTGGTCTTAAATTGATGTCTTTTAGTTAAAAAAATATATTTTTCAGATGAAAATTTATTTATTTTGTTAAAAATCGAACCATAACAAGTTATAAAAAACAAGATGAGCTAATCGTCGGATTTCAAGAGCTCGTGCCAAGCTTCCTATCGAGTATAAGCATTCATTAAAGAAGCATTACACGTGTCATTAGCGCTTGTTTGTAAATCGATCGCGAGGACGTATCCTACATTTCAAACATTTCAATGAACCTTTTTTTTCTACTGTAAATTTAGTTAAAAAATTTAAATTTCTAAATCAGTTAAAATTTTACTGATTAAATCAATCAATTTTAAGCTCTGACTAAAAATCAGTAATTTCTACTGACAAATCAGTAGCTTTTGCTGATGATTGCTGATTAATTTTTCTGCAATAATAAAATAGTTCATTATTTATAAATTAGAATTCCTCTCTATAATTTTTTATGAACCTTTACCGAGGTTCTGGTGGTTCGGATTCCACCTTAAGCTGTAGGTTTTTCTAAGTATGAAATTATCATTCCATTTAAAATATTTGAATATAAATATTTAACAATTTTTTTTTAAGTTTCAAATACTTAAATCCAAAATTATTAATTATTAATTAATATTTAAAAAATTGAAAGCTTTTAATATTTAAAAATTCGTTTCATCATGAATTTTTTTAATTGTTTATATTTTTAACGTCAGGAAGTGAATAGTGAAGGACGTGAAGGCGCGCTTGGCACGTGTGCATTTGTTACTATTTTTCAGTTACTTAATACGAAGATTATCAATTAGGAAGTGCACAAAAAAATTTAACTGAACTGAAAATTATATAAGCTGTGCATAACATAACTTGCAATCGAAGATTTAATAAAGAAAAATTGTAAAACGTAAATGGAAAACGTAAAATTCGAACGTGGGTTTTAATCACTATCCAATTTTGGTCAAGATCCTGTGACGTATATTTAAAACAAGAATTCATCTGCGAATGGGAAACCCACACTAAAAGGGAATATTCGAGAATTGAAATCGCTTAAATGCAAAGAATGACTTTAATAATATTATTTTTTAATTATTTTTAAATTAATTTTTGTTACTATTTTTAAATTATTTTTTTAAATTACTTAAATTAATTATTTAGCAATAAAATTAATTTTTGCAAAAAAAGTTCCATCCCAATATCCCTATTGGAAGACTGATATTTAGCAAAATTAAATAAATTTTGAAAATTTGTTAAAACTAAAAAAAAATCACCAAGGCGTTTGGATTTTGGATTTTATTTGACAAATTAATTGCATTTCATGACCGGCAACAGAAAAATTTAAAAAATGTTGAAATTTAAAAAATTCTTACTTTATTTAAAAAGTTCGGGTTTTGGAATTTATTTAAGGATTTGTTTGTGTTTCATGTCTGGCAAAAAAAAAGTTTCATCCTAATATTATCTCCTCTGGAAGACTTCTATTTTACAAAATTTATGAAACTAAAAAATTTTTTTTAAACTAAAAGAATCGAAATTTATTTTCAAAAGTTTGTTTTTTGGAATTTATTTAATGAAGTACTTGTATTTGGTGTCCAACAACAATATCTCTATCGGAAGACTGCAATTCAAAAAAACTTAATTAAATTCAAAAAAATTTTTTATAATAATAAAAAAAAATTATTCCATTTGCTCAGTTTTCGGGATATTAGGATAAAACTGGACCTACCGCTCCTCTGAATTAAATAGACGTAATTTATTAAATAAAATCTGAGAACCAAGCGTTCAGAATTAAATCAGAAATTTTTAAAGTTTACTCAATTTTTCAAAATTAATCAATTTTGATTAATAGTAATATTCCAGTAGGAAAATACAAACAGAAGTAATATTTATACAGGTAATTTATTAAATAAATTTAAAAAATCAAAAACTCAGAATAAAATTAGTATTTTTTAAAGTCTTAAAATTTTTTCAAATTGAATAAATCTTGTCAAATAGCAGTCTTCTGCTAGGGATATTGAGATAGAACTTTGGTGTTATTCGCGATCAAAGAAAAGTAATTTATGAAATAAAATTCGAGAACCGAGCTTTCAGAATAAAATTATAATTTCTTCAGAGTTCAACCATTTTTTAAATAAATTCATTTTTGTTAAATAGCAGTCCTTTAGTAGCGAGATTAGGATAAATATTTGGTATTCCCGGCATAAAAAAAAGTAATTTATTAAATCAAATGCAAGAACTGAGCATTCAAAATAAAATTTAGAAAATTTAAATGATCAATAAATTTGTTTAATTTAATAAATTTTCGTAAATAGCAGTCTTCTGTTAAGGATATTAGGACACAATTTTGTTTCATGTAGCCTCGCATAAAATATAATTAATTTATTAAATAAAATTTAAGAGCCGAGCTTTCAGAATAAAATTAGAATTTTTCTATTTTAATAAATTTTTCAAATTTAATCAATTTTTTTTAAATAGCAGTCTTCCCGTAGCGATGTTAGGATAAAGATTTGTCGTTTCCAGCATCAAATACGAGTAATTTATGACATAAAAATTCTTGTACCAAGAGTTTAGAATAAAATTATAATTTCTTTAGAGTTCAATAATTTTTTAAATTAAGTAATTTTTTTAAATAGCAGTCTTCCGGTAAGAATATTACAGTAAAACTTTGATGTAGCCTTTGATTTAATACAAGTAATTTATTAAATAAAATTCGACAAAAATTTAAGCATTTTTTCAAACTAATTAATTTTTTATAAATAGCAGTTTCCTAGTAGCGTTATATAGTGGCGATAAATAGCAGTTTTCTGGTAGCGATATTAACATAAAACTTTGTTTGGCGCTCCAGGCATCAATTACCAGTAATTTATTTAAGAAATTTAAAAAACCGAGAGTTAAGAAAAAATTAGTAAATTTTGAATAATTTTTTTTTAATTTAGTAAATTTTTTTAAATAGCAGTCTTCCGTTAGGGATATTTGGATCAAACTGTGTTTGGTGTATCCTTGCATCAAATATAAGTGATTCATTAAATAAAATCAGAGACCAATTTTTCAAAATTAATAAATTTGGTCCAATAGCAGTCTTCCGGCGGGGAGATTACGATAATACTTTTTTTGGTGTTGCCTGGCATCAAATACAAGAAATTTATTTTAAAAAAATCTGAGAACCGAGTGTTCAGAATAAAATGAGAAATTTTTAATGTTTAGCAATTTTTTCAAATGTAATCAGTGATGGTAAATAGCAGTCTTCCAATAAGGATGGTAGAATACAACTTTTTTTCTGTTGCCAGACAAAAAATACAAGTAATTTATTAAATAAAATCTAAGAGCCGTCATTCAAAATAAAATTATAAACTTTTAAAGTTACAGAAATTTGTTTAATTTAATAAATTTTGGTCAATGGCTGTCTTCCGGTAGAGATATTAGAACACAATTTTGTTTAACGTAGCCTCGCATGAAATAAAATTAATGTATTTTTTCAAATTTACACAATTTGATTAAATAGTAGTCTTCCAGCAGTGGTAATTGGATAAATTTTTGTTCGGTGTTTTCGGTATGAAATACAAGTAATTTATTAAATAAAATTCGATAATTGAGCTTTAAAATAAAATGATAATTTTTTAAAGCTTAACAAAAATTTCAATTGCATTAATTTTTATTAAATAGCAGTCTTCCGATAGTGATATAGAAATAAAACTTTGTTTGAAGTAACCTTGCATCAAATACAAGTAACTTATGTGGTTAGAACAAAATGAGAAATTTTAAGTATTTAGCAAATTTTTCAAATTTAATCAGTTATGGTAAATAGAAGTCTTCCGTTAGGGATGTTAGAATAAAACTTTTTTTCTGTTGCCTGAAAAGAAATACAAGTAATTTAATAAATAATTTCGGACATCCTTGAGTTTAGAAACAAATTCGTATTTTTCAAATTTTGAACAATTTTCTAATTTAATAAATATTTTAAATAGCAGTCTTCCAGTATCGGGAATAGGATACGATTTTTTGTTGTTGGTTTCTTACGGCATGAAATACAAGTAATTTATTAAATAAAATGCAAGAACTAAGCTTTAGAATAAAATTATGATTTTTAATAGCTTACAGATTTTTCAATGGCATTTATTTTTGTTAAATAGCAGTCTTTCTATAGGTATATTGGAATAAAACTTTGTTTGGAGTAACCTTGCATCAAATACAATTAAATTGTGTGTTCAGAATAAAATGAGAAATTTTTAATATTTAGCAAATTTTGCAAATGTAAAAAATTTTATTAAATAGCAGTCTTCCAGTAGTGGTATTTGGATAAAATGTTGTTCGGTGTTTTTGGCATTAAATAAAAGTAATTTCTTAAATAAAATTCGATAATTGAGCTTTAAAATAATATAAAAATTTATTTTTAAAGCTTAACAAAATTTTCAATTGCACTAATGTGTGTTAAATAGCAGCCTTCCGATGAGGATATTGTAATAAAACTTTGTTTGAAGTAATCTTGTATCAAATACAAGTAATTTATGTGTTCAGAATAAAATGAGAATTTTTTCATATTTAGCAAATTTTTCAAATTTAATCAGTTATGGTAAATAGAAGTCTTCCGTTAGGGATGTTAGAATAAAACTTTT
>JAWWLR010000128.1:29091236-29105409 GCA_035041075.1 Acraspis erinacei | reverse complement strand
TAAATTTCCCGACACTGTAAAATTATCGAATTGGAAAATGCCCGAATAATAAAATTCACGAATAATTAAATTTCCGAAAAATAAAATTACCGAATTGAAAAATTACTGAATATTAGGGACGACTGAAAAATCCCGAAAAATAAATTTCCCGACACTGTAAAATTATCGAATTGGAAAATGCCCGAATAATAAAATTCACGAATAATTAAATTTCCGACAAATAAAAATACCGAATTGGAAAATTCCCGAATAATACAATTCTCGAATTATAAAATTCCCGAATAGAAAAATTTCCAAATGATAAAATTCACGGCAGTTTATATTATTACCGAATTAGAAAATTCCCGACAGTTAATAATATTACTGAATTGGAAAATTCCCGAATAATAAAATTGCTGACAGAAAATTGTCGAATTATAAAATATCCGAATGGAAAATTCCTGATTTTGAATTTTTGAAAATTTACATAAAGTACTCTGAGAATAGTGATGGTGATTCTTTTGGGTTTGAATGGCAAATTTCGTCAAATTTAATTTAATAGCTGCAAGCTAAATTCTCATTTTGCAAAGTTGAGAATTGGATTTTTAACACCTTTTAAATTGTACCAAATTTGCTCCTCGAACCCAAAAAAAAATAATTACCCACTGTTTTAATCATACCTTAAAACGATTTTCAAAAATATATAAATATAAAATTTTTAATTCGATTTTTGCGAACGCTTTTTGTATTTTTTTTAAATACTATGCAAATTAAGAAAAATTCGTAACCCAGAAACATTTTATTTAAAAGTATTGTTATTTTAAATAGAAGCAATAATTTTTAAATTTTTAAACATTAAAAATAATTTTACAAAAGGTTGATTATTGTATTTGTAATAAATAAAACATATTTATAAACATAAATATTTTAACATTTTTCTATCGGGAATTTTCGAATTCTGGAATTTTCAAATTCGGGGATATTATAAATTGCCGGTACTTTTATTCTTCGGGAATTTTCTAATTCGGTAATATTATAAACTGTCGCGAACTTTATCATTCGGGAATTTTATTATTCGACAATTTTATTATTTGGAATTTTTCCAATTTGGTATTTTTATTTTTCGACAATTGTATTATTCGCGAATTTTTTATTCGGGAATTTTCTAATTTGGTAATATTATAAACTGCCGTAAATTTTAGAATTTCTGGAATTTTCCAATTCGGGAATTTTTTAATTTGGGAATTTTATTATTCGGGAATTTTCCAATTAGGTATTTTTATTTTTCGGCAATTTTATTATTCGCGAATTTTATTATTCAAGAATTTTCCAATTCGGTAATTTTATTTTTAGGTAATTTTATTATTCGGTAATTTTACTTTTCGGTAATTTTATTATTCGCAACTTTTATTTTTCGGGAATTTTCCAATTCGATTTTATTTTTCGGTATTTTCCAGTCGTCCCGTGCATTTTATTATTCGGCAATTTACTCGAATTGCAAAATTCCCGAATTTAAACAATTACATTTTTCATAAATATGTTTGATTGATTACAAACACAATAATGAAATTTTATTTTTGTAAATTATTTGTAATGTTTACAATTTCGAAACATATTGATTGAATTAATAATAACAATAATTTGAAAAACAATAATTTTCGAAACTTAAAATTTGTTTAAAAATATTTGTTATTGTATTTGTAATCAATAAAACATTAATAAAAAATTTTAAATGTTTAAATTTGGGAATTTTACAATTCGGGTATTTTATAATTCGGCAATTTTCTTTCGGGAATTTTTCAATTCCGTAATATTATTAACTGTTGAGAATAATATTATTCGGGAACTTTATAATTCGAGATTTTTATTATTCAGGAGTTTTCCAATTCGGTATTTTTATTTTTCGACAATTTTATTATTTGCGAATTTCAATATTCGGAAATTTTCCAATTCCTTAATTTCATTTTTCGGCAAATGAATAAAGTTTAGGAAACTTTCTACAAAAGTAATTTTTTTTATTTATTATTATTTTTTTTTTTTGAAAATTCATTATTGTAGTTGAAAAACCATCACTTTGGTTGAAAATTCATCGCATTGCTTGCAAGTTAATTACTTTGTTAAAATGAAAAATTTTGTTGTCAACGATTCATCTCCTCGGTTGAAAATTCGTTGTTTTTTTTATTCCGAATTTTTTTTTACTAAAAATGCGACTTTCATATTTTTTGATGAAAATTAATTTTTTTAGTTGAAATTTGTTGGAAATTCATCTGCGTATTTGGTTAAAAATTTGAACATTTTGTTAAAAATTATTTTTATTTTCTATTATTTTTTACTGAGAAATTAACTTTTATATTTTTGGTTGAAAATCTATCTAATTAAATTAATAATTCAACTATTCGTTTTAAATTTAGGTATTTTATTGAAGAGTTATCTTTTTTGGTAGACAATTAATATTAATAATTGAAAATTCGTCTTTTTGACTGAGGATTAAAATTCTTTGGTTGTAAATTCAACTTTAGAAAATCTCCTTGAAAATTAATCTTCTTATGCAGGAAATTATATTACTTTATTAAAAATTCAACTATTTTGTTGAAAATTTTATCATTTTTTGAAAATTAAACTCTTTTCTTAGAAAGTGATCTTGTTTTTTCGAAAATGTAACTGTGTTCCAAAAAATTCAATTATTTGGTTGCAAATTCATCTTTGTCAACGGTTCATCTCTTTGGTTGAAATTCGTTCAACTTTTTGTTTCAAAATACAGAAATTTTTTTGAATAAAAATGCGACTTTTATATATATTTTTTTTTTAACACTAATTTTTTTAGTTAAAAAGTCATTTTTTTAGATGAAAATATTTTTTTTTAGTTGAAAATTGGTCTTTTTTGGTAAAGAACTAATTTTCATGGCTGCAATGTTCTCTTTTTTTGTTAAAAATGAAACTGTGTGGATGAAAATTAACTTTTCCTGTATATTGACATTTTCGGATTGAAAATTACATTTTTTTATATTTTTTTCTTAACTGAAAAAGCTGTGTTTTTAGAAAATTTGTCGTTTTTTTGTTCAAAGTTAAACTATTGTGTTAAAAATTAATTGTTTTTGTTCGCAGATTTATAATTTCAGTTGGAAATTTATCGATATATTTTGTTAACAATTATATTTTTTAATTATTTTTTTCACTTTACATTAAATTTTATATTTTTACTAAAAAATTCATCTTATTTAGTTGATAATTTAACTATTTTTTTGAAATTTAGGTATTTTATTGAAAACTTTTTTTTTGTAGAAATTTTTGTTGTTAAAATTTAATCTGTCTTGATTAAAAATGAGCAAAATTGCTTAAAAATTCATCTTTTTATATTGGAAATTATACTATTTGATTAAAAAGTCAACTATTTTGTTGAAAATTAAATTATTTTTTAGAAAGTGATATTGTTTGTTCGAAAATTTAAATGTTTTCTAACAAATTCAATTATTTGGTTGAAAATTCCTTTTTTTATTGTTAAAAATTAATTTTTGGGCTAAAAATGCAACTTTCATATTTTTATTTTTTTATTTTACTTTTATTTTTTTACTGAAAAATTACCTTTGATATTTTTGTTTAAAAATTCATCTTATTTAGTTGGTAATTCAAATATTTTTTTGAAATTTAGGAATTTTATTGAAAACTTTTTTTTTGTAGAAATTTTTGTTGTTAAATTTGAATCTTTCTTGATTAAAAATGAGAAAAATTGCTTAAAAATTCATATTTTTTCGTCTCTTGACTTGAAAATTCCTTTTTTTATTGTTAAAAATTAATTTTTGGGGCTAAAAATGCAACTTTCATATTTTTATTTTACTTTTATTTTTTTACTGAAAAATTAACTTTTATATTTTTGTTTAAAAATTCATCTTATTTAATTGTTAATTCAACTATTTGTTTGAAATTTAGGTATTTTATTGAAAACTTACCTTTTCTGGTAAGTTAATTAGTTTAACTGAAAATGGAACTAATCTATTTTTGGTTGGAAAATGGTTTGAGACTTTAACAATTTTATTAAACTTTTTTTTATTTTAGCGTAAAATCTTTATAAACTATATTGTTGAAAATACATTTTTCTTTTATAAAAAATTATTTTTTTTACTGAGAATGTAACTTTTCCTGTTTTGATTAAAAGCAGATTTTTTCAATTCTAAATTAATTATTCGTTTTTGTGTTAAAAATTTAATTATTTTGCTGAAGATTAAACTATTTTGTTTAAAATTCTCCTTTTTAGTCAAAAACTCAACTGTTTTTTTTTAATTCACCCTTTTGTAATAAAAATTGATCTTTGAAGGTGAGAAAATTCATTTTTTTGGTTGAAATAAATAATGAAATTTAAAATCTTTTATTTTCATTTGAACTTATTTTGTTTCGTTCATTAAAAATGCTGCGTTCAAAATGTTACAATATTAAAAATTATATTTTTGAATAATATTGGTGGGAAAAATAAAAAATATTTTATTTGGATTTGGTTTCGGGATAAACAGGTTTAAAGATTGTGTGCTCGGGATTCCATCCGACAGGCTGCGGGGTTCAAATCCCGACTCAGGTACTTTTTTTCGATTTTTTTTAAAGATAATCGGGTTCGTTCCTACTTTAGGAACACTATGAGCGTAAATAATAATAATTGGGATTGACGCGAATTAATTTCCACGGTGAATCGAGCGGGGAAACCTTTATGTTAAAAAAAATAAGATGTAAAGAATGGTAGGTTATTATCAATAATAACAAATATGTGTTTTTAGTTTTTGGATATTTGGATTATGATCGGAGATAAAGAGGTTTGAAGATTATGTCCTTAAGGAAAAAGTTCTGGTTCAAATTTAAATATTTGGATTCTCTTCAACTATTTAAAAAATATAACTTTATTTGTTAAAAATATCTTTCCTTTATTATTTTATCTTAAAACGAAGATGCAGAAGCAATAACAAATTTCTAAGATGTGTCAGACAATGTTCGACGATACGGTCAACGAATCGCGATTGGCGCTAATTAATTTCCACGGTGGATCAAAAGGGAGTCTCGGTGCTTCGCTTTCATCGAGACGTCAAGTGCCGCGATAATCCGCTAACGAGGTTAATTCCCCGACAACTTCCTGCCTGCCTCAAGGAAGCTTCAGCTTAACTATCTTCAGAAAAAAAGTCCTATTTTTAAACTTTACGTAAATACTAATTAAAACTAGTTACTAATTAATTATATCCTTCGAGCACAACGCAAAAAATCAAGGCTTTTTTTAAACAGACACTCGGGAAAAAATAGTGCGATAAATTCAGTATAGTAGAACGCTTTTCCTATAATGAATTTCTTATAATTTTCTTTAGGAGCAATAATTAATGTTAAAATGTGTATCCACTGCAAATTTTAATTTATTAATTATATGGAAAATTGAACTGTTTTTCGAGTATTAAAAATTGAACAATAATTTGGTATTTTAGGTTAGTTGGAGGATATTTAAGATGTCTGCATGCCGAGGGCCAAACAATAATACCAAAGGCATGTTAAGAAACTTTTTTTTTTATAATAAATCGAAAAAAATTATTTTTTAGCATAAATGTATTCGGATATTATTTTTTATTCTTCAAAAGCTATTCAATTAAATAATAACATCGAAAAAAATTTTCTGACGACTTTGGTATTTAATTGAATAGCTCGGATAATGTCACAACCTGAAATACACTCGCACTCCAAATGTACGAGCTCCAAATTCACGATTGCGCCTCAGATACGAGCGTCCCAACTCCAAAGAAGAAGAAGGCATTTTTTCTCTTCTAGCCCCGCACTCTTTCATGATGCTAACGGACCGCGACTTTTTCGACTGCGCATGTATCGAAAAGCGCGGTTCTATTTGAAATCAATAAATACTATAAATAATCTAACAGATAAATATTTTTAAAAAAATTTCAGTTTAAGAAATAAATTAAATTCAATCTAAGAAATAGCTAATTTCTTTAAATAATTTATTATTAATATAATATCGCAAGTTTATACTTTCCAATTTTAAATTTTCTGTCTTGAGATTGAGGGACGCGCGAGTGCGCGCTGCATTGAATTCGTGATGCGCGTGCGCATCAGCCTGTGTGCGTTTTCACGCACTGACCCCGCAATCTAAACCTCGCAGGTGTGGAAGCTCCTTTCACGGTCATCGTATCTTTGGAGTTCCCGAATCCTGAACTTCTCGTATTTTTGGAGTCCAAGTCTACATAGAAATCCTCTTGTTAGAGTTTTGACAGTATTTCCTACTGTTTCGATTGGCTACGATTAAACCGGAAACAGAAGTGATCAACAGCGCGCGGTTTTCAAACCAAATTTTACAAAAAATTAAAAAATGTTAAGAATAATGTAAGGAAGAAGATAACCTGAAATATAAACATATCAAAACTGTGTAAAATATATAAAAATAGACATATTTAGAAAAAATAAATTATTCCATTTTTTGTTAAAAAGTTACTTTTTTATTTGAAAATTGAGGTATTTTGATGAAAATTCGTATTTTTTAAGAGAAAATTCAGCTTATTGGTTGCAATTTCACTTTTTGGGCTGATAATTAATTTTTTTAATTGAAAATTAACCTGGTTTACCATTTGATCTTTTATTGTCGAAAATTCAACTATTTGGTTAAAAATTGATGTAAATTGTCCAAAGTTATTTTTTTATAGAAAATTAATATTCGGCGTTAAAAACTCATTTTGTTTTGAAACATTCATAATTTTTGTTAAATAGTATTTCTTTCTTTGAAAATTGATTTTTTTTTTTGAAAATTCTTCTTGTTTGTATGAAAAAATTTTTTAAACTATTGTTGGAATAGTTAATGTTTGATTTAATATTTACATTTTGAAACATTAATACTATCGATTAAAAATATATTTCTTTGGTTGAAAATTTGACTATTTCTTGTAAAATTCATGTTTTGGAAAAAAATGTTTTTTAACAACTGAACTACTTTGTTGAAAATTCTTCATTTTTTGGTCGAAAATCATTGTGGTTGAAAATTCGTGTTTTTTTTGGTACAAAATTAATCTTGTTAGTCTATTTCTTTCATTAAAAATTTATCTACTTTTTTGACATTTCTTTCTTTTTTTGCTAAAAATTATTCTTTTTAACTGAAAATTCAACTGTTCCATTTTTTGTTTCAATTTTTTTTTAAATTAATTTATTTGATTGGAAATTATTCTATTTTGCCAAAATTTAATTTTTTAACAAAGTTAATCTTCATACCTGAAAAAGTTTTCGAAAATTCGTCTTCTTGATAGTAAAATAATCATTTTTGCTGGCAATTCATCTTTGTTGTTCGAAATTTAACTATTTGTAAAAAAAATCAGTTTTTGGGACTATTTCGTTGAAAATTCGTCATTATCGGTTCGAAAATAAATTTTTTACTGAAAATGTACTATTTCATCTTTGGTTTAAAATATAAAATTTGCATGTTTAGTTAAAAATTCGACTTTCTTGATCAAACATTTTTTTTTTTTGAAAATTAATTTTTTTTAACTGAATATTTAACTATTTCATTTTTGGTTGAAAATTTATCTTTTTTAGTTAAGAATTCATGTATTTTGTTCAAAAAGTATATTTTGGGGTAAAAAACAAAAAGTAATAGTCTTGATTGAAAACTCGTCTATTTGGTTAAAAGTAATCTTTTTATTAAAGATTCATCATTTTAATTGAAAATTCAGAAGTTGTGTCCAATTTGTTTAAAAAAAAAAGTTCTTTCGGGTGGAAATATTAGTTCTTTTAACTGAAAATTTAACTATTTGATTTTTTGTTTAAAAGTTGAATTTGTTAGTTGAAAATGCAGGTATTTTGTTGAAACCCGAGTTAACTTTCTTATCACATCTATAATCATATATCAGCAGTGCGCATGCGTCGCGTGGAAACGCGGATTGGTTAATATTGGCGGGCTTATTTAAAATGATAAAACATTAGGAAAATTGGTTGACACCAATAATACTTGTAAAATTATTTAAACTAATTTTTTATTACAAAATAGTTTTATAAAGTGAAAGATAAAATAATTATCTAATTTTACTCCTTAAAAATAAATGTATGTATCAGAATTTTAAAATGAAAAGTTGTGCCAAACAATCTCAGTAAGCATGATGTTGTTTTATTTTTAAAGTATGCGTAAACGTTCCTGCATATTGAACGCCCACGCGGCAAATCTCTTCCTGATGCAGATTTTCAAGGGCGATTTGTAAATATAATCTCTCGATAAGATTCTTGAGATTGTTTTAGAAAAAAATTGATCTGGTTTATCAGGACATTTCATGATTTTTTATCCCTATCCTGATTTTCTGACAAATTTCTGAAAAATTATTTCAAATAATTAAGCCATCGCCGTCCACGTGGGTCATCTGTGTTCACCCCTCCTACACCACTACATTTTGCGATAAAAAAATAATTTGAAACTTCTAAGTTATTATTCAGTTTTTTTTTAATATTTAAAAATTTTTCCTGTTTTAAATAATTCTTTCTTGCCTATAAAATTCGATTTCGAAAAATTGCATGGGTCACGTGTGACCCACGTGGACGGCGGAATTTTTAAATATTTTAGAGATTATAATAGATTATTATAATACAAATGTTGATCTCGAAAGAGTTAATTGCATTATTTATAAACTTGGGGAAAAAACACAACATTTCATTATTTTGTTAAAAATTCAACAATTTTGGTAAAAATAATATTTTTGGTTGACAATTCAACAGTTTTCTTGAAAATGCATTTTTTGCGTTTAAAAGTCAACTATTTGGTCCATTCACTTTTTTGTTGAAAATTCAACCGTTTTGTAGAAAATTTGTCCTTTTGGCATACAAATTTTACATTTTAAATAAAAAAATTCTTTTTTACCTGTAAAATCTTTCTTGGCTACAAACTCGTCTTTTTGGTTTAAAAATGCATCTGTTGTCGCACAAATTTAATCTTTTTTATTAAAAATGCAACTGCTTCGTTGAAAAAAAAAATTATTTTGATACAGCATTTACAACTAATTTTTTGAAAATTCGTCTTGAATTAAAATTTTATCATTTTAAATCCAGATACTTTTATTTTTTATTAAAAATTTAACTATTTTATTGAAAATTATTTTTTAAGGTTAGAATTTAATTTCATCAAATGTAAATAAAACTATTTCATTTTGGGTTGAAAATTTATCTTTTTTAGTTGAAAATTCGTTTTTTATGGTAAAAATTAAATTTTTTAACTGTAACTATAACTATTCTATTTGTGGTTGAAAACAAATTTTTTGAGTTGAAAATTCATATGTTTTGGCAGAAAGTTAATCTTCTTTTTTATTGAAAATTTCTTTCTTCAATAAAGAATCCTTATTTTGGTTAAAAATTAAAATTTACAATTGAAAATTAATCCATTTGGTCCAAAATTCAACTAATTGGTTTAAAATTATTTTTTTTAAAGATTCACCTCTTTTTTGCAAATGCAACTATTTGGTTCAAAATTCATTTTTTTTATTGAAGATTCATCATTATAGTTGAAAATTAGTTTCTTTAGTTGAAAATTTAACTCTTCTGTAGAAAAAAAAATTTCTTATGGTAAAAATTTTATTTTTTTACTGAAATTATAAATATTACGTTTTGTGTTGAGAACTCATCTTTTTTTGTTTAAATTTTGCCTGTAATGGTAGAGAATTAATCTTTTGGCTTAAAAGTCTTTCTATGCTAAAATTTAATTTTTTAGCTTTAAGTAGAACTATCCTTACAATTGAAAATTAATTTCATTGGTTGAAAATTTATCTGCTTTGTTGAATGTTATTTTTTTATTTTTGTCAAAATAATTATTCCATTTTGGTTCGAAATTTTTCTATTTTAAAACTCGACATTTTTGTAGAAAATAAATCTTCTCTGTTGAAAATTAATGTTTTTATTAAACATTCCTCATTTTAGCGAAAAATTAATATTCATGGTTGAAAATTAACTTTTTGATCGAATTTTTTTTGTTTGTTAAAGATTTCTCACTTTTGCTCAAAATAATGGCAGAAATTTAATTTTTTAAACTGTAAATATAACTATTCCATTTTGGGTTCAAAACTATATTTTTTAGTTTAAAATTCATCTGCTTTGGTGTAAAATTAATTATTCCCGTTGAAAATTAATTTTCCTCGTTAAAAATTAATTTTCTTTGCATTAAAGATTTCTCATTTCAGATGAAAATTAATCTTTTTGGTTGAAAATTGATTTTTTTATTAAAGCTTCCTCATTTTAGCGAAAAATTAATATTCATAGTTGTAAATTCATCTTTTTTGTCGAAAATTCAGCTACTTTCATCGAAATTCATTTTTTTATGAAATATTCATCAATGTAGATGAAAATAAATTTATTTGGTAAAAAATTGAATGGTTTTTTTGAAAAAAATTTTAAGATAAAAATTTAATCTTTAAACTGTGAGTATAACTCATCCAAATTTATTATTTTTTTTTTATTAAAGATTCATCTTTAAGCTCGAAAATTCCTGTAGATGGTTAAAAATTTAATTATTTTGTTTAAAATTTATTTGTTTTTTTTTTTAAGTTTAATTTTTTAACTGTAAATGTAACTTTTCCATTTTGGGTTTTAAAAAATATATTTTTAGTTGATAATTCATCTGCTTTGGTTGAAAATAATTTTCATCGCTGAAAATTCATTTTTTTATCGAAACTTTAGAGATTTGGTTCAAAATTAATTTTTTTATTAAAAATTCATGTTTTTGCTAGTAAATTTCACTATTTTGTTTAAAATTTGTTTTTTATGGTAAAAGTTTAAATTTTTTAACTGTAAATATAACTTTTCCATTTTGGGTTGAAATAAAATTCTTTTAGTTAAAAATTCATCTGCTTCGGTTGAAAATAATTTTCATTGTTGAAAATTTATTTTTTTATCGAAAATTTAGCTATTTGGTTCAAAAGTATTTTTTTTATTAAAGATTAATCTTTTTGCTTGAACATTTAACTATTTTGTTTCAAATTTGTTTTTTTGTGTATTAAAAAAAAAAAATTTTGTTTATAATTCGTCTGCTTTGTTTGAAAAATATTTTCATCGCTGAAAATTAATTTTTTTATCGAAACTTTAGCTATTTGGTTCAAAATTAATTTTTTTATTTAAGATTCATATCTTTGCTTGAAAATTTTACCATTTTGTTTAAAATTTGTTTTTTTTTTATGGTAAAAGTTTAAATTTTTTAACTGTAAATATAACTTCTACATTTTGGGTTGAAAAAAAATTCTTTTAGTAAAAAATTCATCTGCTTCGGTTAAAAATAATTTTCATCGTTGAAAATTCACTTTTTTATCGAAAATTTAGCTATATTATTCAAAAAAAAATTTTATTAAACATTAATCTTTTTGCTTAAACATCTAACTATTTTGTTTAAAATTTTTTTTTAATGGTAAAAGTTTTATTTTTTTAACTGTAAATATAACTTTTCCATTTTAGGTTGAAAAACAAATTTTAGTTGAAAATGCATCTTCTTTGGTTGAAAATAATTTTCATCATTGAATTTTTTTTATGGAAATTTAGCCATTTGGTTAAATATAAATTTTTTTATTAAAGATTAATCTTTTTTCTTAAACATCTAACTATTTTGTTTAAAATTTGTTTGTAATGGTAAAAGTTTTATTTTTTCAACTGTAAATATAACTTTTCCATTTTAGGTTGAAAAACAAATTTTAGTTGAAAATCCATCTTCTTTGGTTGAAAATAATTTTCATCGTTGAAAATTCATTTTTTATAGAAGATTTAGCTATTTGCTTCAAAATTAATTTTTTTCTTAAAGATTTATCATTTTGCTTGAAAATTAAACTATTTTGTTTAAAATTTGTTTTTTATGGCAAAAGTTTAATTTTTTTAACTGTAAATATAACTTTTCTATTTTGGGCTCAAAACAAATATTTTTTAGTTGAAAGATCATCTGCTTCTGTTGAAAATAATTTTCATCGTTGAAAATTAATTTTTTTATACAAAATTTAGCTATTTGGTTCAAAATTAATTTTTTAATTAAAGATTCGTATTTTTGCTTGAAAATTCATTTGGTTGGTTGAAAATTAAATTTAATCGTTGGCTATTCATTTTTTTGCTCGGAAGGTCAGCTATTTGGTTCAAAATGCATTGTTTTATTAAAAATTCATCTTTTTGGTTGAAAATTTATTTATTTGGTTGAAATTTTAACTATTTTATTTTAAAAAAATTTTTATAGTGAAAGTTGAATTTTTTAAATTGTAAATATAACTATTCATATTTTTTGTTATCAATTCAATTATTTGGTTCAAAATTTCTTTTTTTTTTATCAAAGATTCCTACTATATAAGTATTCCATTCCGGGCTAAAAACTTATATTTTTTTAGTTGAAAATTAATTTCTTTTGTTTGAAAATTTAAATATTTTATTGAAAATTGTTTTTATTGTATAAATTAAATTTTTTAACTATAAGTATAACTCTTCCATTTTTGTTAGAAAATGTGTACTTCTTAATAAAAAATCTATCCTTTTTGGTAAAAAAAAATAATCTTTTGGGTTGAAAATTCATTTTTTTATTAAAGATTCCCTATTTTCGTTGAAAATTAATATTTATAGTTGAAAAATCATCTTTGAGATTGAAAATTCAACTATTCAGCGTTTTTCTTAAAAAAGAAATTTGTTCCAAAGATTCCTCATATGAGTTAAAAATTAATTTTTGGACTGTGAGTATGGCGATTCTATTTTTGGTTGAAAATTTATCTTTTTTAGTGAAAATCCTTCTTTTTTCGAAAAAAAATAATCTGCTGGGTTGAAAATTCATTTTTTATTAAAGATTTCTCATTTTAGTTGAAAATTAATATTTATAGTTAAACATATAACTTTTTAGTTGAAAATTCAGCTATTATTTTCTAAATCCATTATTTTATTGAAATTTCGTTATAATAGTTGAAAACTTATTTCTTTGACTGAAAAATTAACTGTTTTGTTGAAAATTGTTTTTCACTGTAAAAATTCAATTTTTTAACTGTAGGACTAGCTCTTCCACTTTGGATGCAAAACTTATATTTTTTAGTTGAAATTCATCTGTTTTGGTAGAAAACGAATCTTCATCTTTTAGTTCAAAAATTCAACTATTTGGTTCAAAATTAAATATTTTATTTCTTTGGTGTAAATTTAACTGTTTTGTTAAAAATTATTTTTGTTGGTAGAAAATTCTACTATTTGATTAAGAATTATTTTTTTAAGGTAAAGATTCCTCATTTTAGTTGAGAATTATTACTGATTGTTGAATATTCATCTTTTTGGTTGAAAATTTAACTATTTCGTTGAAAATTAAATTTTTATCGTAAAAATTTAATCTTTTGACTTTAAATAAGTATAGATATTCCATTTTGTGTTGAAAACTTGTAGTTTTTAGTTGAAAACTCATTTTTTTTTTTTTTGAAAATTCTACTGTTTGATTCAAAATTATTTTTTTTTATTCAAGATTCCTCATTTTAGTTCAAAATTAATATTGATTGTTGAATATTCATCTTTTTGGTGGAAAATTCAACTCTTTAGTTCAAAATTTATTTTTTTTTTGCTTCAAAGTTCATTTCGTTGAATGAAAATTTAACTCTTTTGTTAAAAAATGAATTTTTTAAGATAAAAAATGAATTTTTTTAAGCTTAATTGAGTATAAATATTCAATTTTTAGTTGAAAACTTACAGTTTTTAGTTACAAATTCGTTTTTGACCGAAAATTCAGCTTTTTTATCCAAATTTTTTTTTTTAAGATTCCTCATTTTAGTTGAAAATTAATATTGATTGTTGAATATTCATCTTTTTGGTGGGAAATTCAACTATTTGGCTCAAAAGTAATTTTTTCTTGAAAATTCATTTCATTGGTTGAAAATTTAACTCTTTTGTTGAAAATTAATTTTTTATCCGAAAAAATTAAATTTTTAGCATTAATTAAGTATAATTACTCCATTTTTTGTTGAAAACTTATAGTTTTCAGTTGAAAATTAATTTTATTGTTTGTAAATGTATTTCTTTGGTTTTAATTTTTTAGCCTAAAAGTTAAATTTTTTTAGTTTGTTTAAAGATAACTGTTCCATATTGGGTTTCCTCTGATAGCGCAATTTAGAACTTTTTAGCACACGATTGAGCGAGCGAGTGGTCGAAAGCGAGAGTGCAAGTGCAAGCGAGAGAGAGAGAATGAGAACGCAAACGCATCTTAGTCTACTTATGCTAT
>JAWWLR010000128.1:28960350-28974345 GCA_035041075.1 Acraspis erinacei | reverse complement strand
TTTTGTATTATAAATTAAAATATTTTTTGTTTGAAATATTTTTGGTTAAAGATTAATTATTTTAGTTGAAAATTGATTTCTTTTTTATGAAAAATAGTTTCAATTATATAATATATCTTCTTCTAATTGCACTACTGATAGATTTTTGGAAATTTTTAGACTTCACTTTCTAGGTTGAGATGCACATGCTGAATTTCATTGCAGAAAACTCCCATTGCTTGTCAGAACTTCACTTATCTCCCTCATATTATTACATTTTATTACTGATAAATTATTTCGAACAGCTAAAACGTATAATCTAATTATTATCATAAAATTGTTTGTAAAGAGGGGTCTTAGAACACTTATTCAGCTAGAAATGGTTACGATCCTGAATCTCTCTTGCTAATACATACGCACTTCACATCAGTGAGGTGACCACGTGGTACGGGGTATAGAGTAGGAATTTCGTATGACCGGTAGAGGGTTAAATTAAAGGTGTTGAGGATTTCGGTTAACATAAAAGCCTACATATTCTATTTTATAATTTAATTTGATTGGACGGAGGGATCCTACTGGAACTTCCGTAATTTCCTCTCGAGTCATTTTGGTAATCGCGCCGCAGTGCACGTTGACTTTTACCCTTCTTCCGCCGCTCGGTCCATAAAGTCCAGCAAGTATTTCACTAGTCTCCAATATTGCAACAACGTCTCCATCAAATGTTGATAACACAATTAGTTCTTCATTCGGAATTGGAACAAATTTATTATGTCCTGCGGATAACAGAATTCGTTTATCAGCTCGAAAAGTGTATCTTCGAAGTTCAAATAGCCGGTGTGGATTGATATAGGAAATAAGCCGAATAGATTCAAGTTCTTCAAGTTTATGTATAGATCCGTCAAAAGAAGGAAGACTGGTAGGTAGGGCACTGCACCTGGCAGAAGACATGGACCTGTTTCGAAGTGATGAAGAAGGTCTGGCAGGTAGAAGGGATCTATCCGGAAGAGAAGGTTGACCAGAAGAAGAAACCCTGGAACGTGGAACATGAGGAATAGGTTCGCCGTCAGGCAAACACTCAAAGTGTGAACTTAACTCTGCAACAAGAAACAGAAAATTACATTTTTCACATTCACATCATTTATAAAGACACTTTAAATCCAATGAATGCACTGAATGATAAAAGGTGATATATAATTATTTATCAAGAGAGTGGGGGCCTGGCTGCTTGGGTTTGAGCATTATTCTGAGACTCCACCACCTTACATTCACGGAGTAATCCTATATCTTCTTTTTGCAAATTCCCCCTTAATTCCGAAGTATGTCAAGACCAGGGAATAGATAAGTCTCTTTTTTCCAAGCATATAAAAAACTTTTTAGTTTATTAATGCACAATTTTATTAACAGTGTTGGTTATGGTTAACCTGGTGCTTCATTAGAGTATATCATGCATATGATGTAGAAAATTGTTAATAATGTTAAATAATTTGTTGGAGCCAGGCTACACGCCTATCTTTCAACAGGTGTCGTGCGGGAATGCAAGTTTTAGGAAAATGAGTTTAACCATACTTTCAAGCCCAGCAATATTATTATGGATTGTAATTTGAAACGAGAAAGGATTTTTTCACAAGAAAATTAGGAAATTTAAAAGAATATTATATATTGAAGAACTATTATCTCTCATAGAACATTTAGTTCTTATCGCTTTTGTTATTGCTATTGCAAATGTTATGAAAATTCGCTAAAAAGTATATCAAATGCCAATCCAATCTGTCAATTGTTTCGAAAGTTATCCTGCTTACAAACTAAAACACATTTGTCAAAACCAGTTTTTTTTTATTCAGGGGGTTTCAAAACGTGGACATTTGACAACAACCGTGGGGAGGGGGTCAAATTTTACACAAATCTAATACCTTCTTTGGCTTTGAATTTAACATCAAACAATCATATAAGTTTGATCATTTAAAAAAATGGGCTATTGGTTATTCATAACAGCAATACTTTCTCCTCTTGGTACTTTGCATTCTTTTAATTAATTTCACGATCTACAAGGGAGTAATAGTAAACTCTATTATTCTTTAAATTATGTTCTACCCTAAAATGACTACCTTAGACTGATGCTTGGTGGTATTGATGAAGGGAAAAATGTTTTAAATATTATGAAGTACTAAAAAAAAACTAAACGAATGTTTTGAAAAATTCTTTTGTCAATAAGTAGATATTAGTCATACAAACACACAACATAACTGGAAAAGGAACACCGAAAAAGGAAAGAAAATAAAAGCAGGAACTCATGAAAAAAGAAAAGCAGGAGTTCACAAAAAAGAAAAGCAGTAATGCAAGAAACAAGAAACACTAGAAAATAGGGGGAAGGAAGGCAGCATCGCAGAAAAAAGAGAAAAGGGAGCAAGAACACAGGAGAAAAGAAATCCTGAACCGGAGAAAAAAGGAACTTGTACGAGATAAAAAAGAAAAACAAGACTAAATGAACATGATAACATAAACAATAAAAAAGGAAAACAGAACACAGGGAAGAATGAACGCATGAACACAGGTAAAAAGGAAAATGGGAAGAAGTGATCTTAGGAAAGAAAATAGAGGAGTGCCCGAGAACACAGGTAAAAAGGGAAAAAGAAATAAGGAAAAAAGGAATGAATATTATAATACGGTATTCACCAATAGAGTTCAGGATAACTGTCAAGGATGAGATCAGAGTATAGACGATCCTCATTTTTCCCAATCAAAGAAAAAACGTATTGATGTAATGCAAAAAAGTTTGATTAAGAGTGTGCCTAATTATTATCTTGCTGCTCCATCAGAATATTTAATGCATATTACATTCGTTATCTCGCAAATTATATAGGAATTAAGAGGGAACTTCTGAGATATTTACATTTCATTAATTAACTCAAAGAATACTTTTTTTGCAAGAAACCGTGGTTTCTGGAAGATAAAACGATTTGTTCGAATCTCACCTTAATAAAAATCTGAATATAAAACGTAATTATTTTTAACTATTTACAAATGCTGTGGGAAATAATAGGAGAAATTATTTGTTTGTAAAAAGCTAAATAGTCTTGTTTTACTTAGGCCTTGAGCCTAGACATTCTCTAGGTATCAATAAGTAAAATGAGCCAAACTTTGTTCAATAATATATATGTTTTAAGACATTTTGCTTCAAAGAAGGAAGGTAGTTAGGTAACTCTTAAAAAAGTTTCAGTTTTAAGGCAGTTGGGCAAGATAGCAATTTTTGGAGAAAATGTCTTCCCGCAGAGGATTCTATTCACAACGAAATTTTGCCGGAACACGTTTGTAGCTCCCCAATTTTATTAAAATAAAATTGTTCACATAAATTTAAAAGAAGAACGTCAATTTTCATTTCTCCCAGTACTTTTAATTTAAATAAAATTATCGCGCCAGGCAAGTCTCAACTTTTCGCTTTCAAAGGAAGGGAAAAGGACCCTAATTGATACTACAAAAAAAAATGCACTGGCATTGCTCAGCCTATTCTGAAAGTGGCGGGGGTACCTGAAGGTTTTCAATATAAGCAAAATTTCCGGACACTTAAAAAAATAATAAATAAAAAAAGCTGACGCTGTCCACCTTAAAAGAAGAGCTGAATATTCCTCGGAACAGGATTTTAAATGCGGGAATCTCATCCAAATTCCACCCCGGTGACCAACCCACGGTTGCGCCTGTACCCGTGTGATTTCAATCCGCCTTGTTTCCCGGCGTATGTAACGCCGATACTTGATGATGAATGATGCTCCAAAGAAGAGCACTCCCTACTCCATTTTCCTCTCGCACCTAAAATTCGGTGAATGTTATAAACAAAGGAAAACAAAAAGACAAAAGAATTAGCAATAATGACTTTTACTCTTTCCCTGATAAAAAGCAAAAAAAATTTTTGATTCAATTTTTCACCTTTAATTTTTATTAAATAATGATATACAGATTCATGTTGTGACCTCGTGCGGCCACGCACAAACGATAGAAGGTACCAATATCGAAATATTATTTCCATTCAAACATTTGAATCGATCGGCCGTGGGTTGTACCACTCGTCCAGTGTATATTGACCGCCCCGCGGTAAATACGTGCCTAAATCTACTTGTGATATTATTATTATTATTTTACAAACGTTTACTCAGGTTAACCTGGTGTTTCATTATAGCCACGGACATTTCCCCGCAAACGTTATGACTATGACTTCTTTTCTCCTGAGCTTGAGTATTTCCTTCACTTGGTTAGAGTTTAGCTGTGACCCCAATGGTGTTTTAGCCTATCTGCAATCAGCGGCCCAATCCGACTTCTTCTCATCATCCTCGGTCAGCCAACTGTCAATTTATTCACTGACTTACCTACTGGAAATGCCTACACTGGGGCGGGTCCAGCAAAAATTTCTTTTGCTGCTAGTTTTACTAACGTACCCAATATCTCATTGCCCTTGATGCCTTGATGCCTGATTCAGTGCCTCAAAGCACTCCCATACGAATAGTGACGTGGTCTACTATTCCGGGCCATTATAGCAGCCCAATCGTTTGAGCAGATAAGATTGGTATTTAATCTCCGGTTAACCTTCGAAACCACGGTCTTCATGCATCGTGGTGTTTAGTTAGTGCTGTGTAGATTAACATAAGTGTATCCAGTTCCAAGCCCCAGCTTTACCCTATGGCTCGCCTAAAGAGCTATAGAGTCGCTAGTAGCTTCTTGCACTTATAAATTATTGGGTGAAGTATAACCTATCCTGCCCGATTTTGGAATCAACACTACTCTCGTAGCACACCCTGACGTCGCAATATATCCCAACATCAGACTAGCCCTTGCAAGCATCACGATCGGCACCGTGATGATCTCTCAAGTCCTCTGTAAGAGGACTGAATATATACCAGTACCGGCACGTCGAGTTCGAGTTTCCCGTTCGAGCTTCCCCTTCCACAAGTGGCCTCCCTATTCTCTCGGATTGTTGTAGGTCGACAATTACTTTCATGAGTAGATTTGGTGGCTTCCTTGAAAAGTTAAGCTGCCATTTCCAGAAAAACTGAACCAGTCCGTTATACTTAGATTTCTGACCCATGTAGTTCAGCGGGTACTATGGATTGCAAATCCCACTCTATCTGTGAGTGATCTGAGGGCGTGGGTTCATCTGAGATTCTACACTTCTTAACGTTATCTCTAGAACTAACGGTACAGAGAATGATGTTAATGAATTCCTCCCTGACTGAGTTACAAAACGTCGGGATGTTCCTCGCATAAAAAAATCTAAATCAGTGGTGATTAGTTATTCCAGTATATCATTACCTCTTATATTGACGCCCATGCTGCCCCAAAAAGTATGTTGGGAGTTAGCAGCTTCTCCTTTCCCTGTTAGAAGTACCCGTTGTTGATAACCGCAGGAGAAATAGTCTGAGGTTTAGTAATTTGCAAAACTAGGAGATGCTTGCTTCCTCCGGCTGTATCCTCTTCATGAGGCCTATTGTGCCTGGCGATTCGCTAGGACATTCTCTTAAGTAACGGGTTGAATCCTTCTAACAGACGGAGGACCACAGACGGGTCTTCCAATATACCACGGAATTACGCCGTAGATCTCAACAAGCTTACGAGCATCTTAACTGCACCCTCCTTAAGGAATGCACCTTCCCAAGGCCTTGTCTCGACCGCAGCCTTAAGCCTCAAGCTTTATCCACTGGGCCATTGAGTTCGTGACACTTTTTCGAGCGTTCTCCAGGTGGCCTCATTGAAGAGCTCAAACTGCTCTTTAGTTAGCAGTAAGTCCGGGTAGATCGTACCCGTCACCACCATCTATGGGGGATTAGACCTCTGAGCGGCTATCAATCCAGCCTCCGACGTTTGAGTATCCACTTTTTGTGTGTGCAATCATTTTTACGTCTACTTTTTTCCTCGTGGCTAAGACCTGCCATGAATTAAGTTCTCCTGTACGTTTCTTTCTTTGCTTTTTGGGACGCTTGAATTTTATCATTACACCATGCATCTCGAGACATTCTTCCTAAAACCGTAGTACCACCCACTTCGATCGTCTATCAAACAATGATATTTAGGAACATATTCTATGCCCCTTCTACACCTTTTTTTCTTATAATCGCCTCTAAGGTTACCCTATCTAGGCGTTTGTTTATCTTTGTTTTGATTCGCATTTTTTTTGTTTTCTTGGTTCTCTTTTTTCTCCATCCCTGACATAAGTTAATTTTGAAGACCAGAAGGCAATGATCAGTATTGCCTTCAGAATCTGTCATGACCCTTCTACCTTTGACTAGCTCTCTCAGTCTTTCATCCATGACTACAAAGTCATTTATGCTGGTGCTGTTTCATTTAGGCTAGGTATACATGTGGATTGTTTTATGCCTAAACCAGGCATTTATAATAAACATGCCGTTTTCTAAGCTCAAGCCAACGAATCTCTCTCCGTTACAGCTTGTTCTGGGATTCCAAAAATTACTTAGTACTCTTTATGTATCCGGATTTTGGATGCCCACTAATTAATCTATATCTCCTAGGAGAATTATTCTTTTGCCATAATCGACAATACTTATTGTGTAACTTAAAGTGTCCCAAAAGGCATCTTCTACTTCTCTCTGATCACTATGAATTAGAGCGTAGTACGGTAAGATAAATAATATTCTTATTCCTACTTTCATTGTAGCCCACAGCAGTCTATGAGATACGCAATCATGAACACCTAGATCAAATAAAGATTTTTTTATCGTAATAAAACATACAATAAGAAAACAGTAACCTCCCTTTATGAGCAAAATAGTTCAATTAATATTTAAGTATTAAGAGAGTTAATCACGCGCAAAAAATGAATAAATAGTTACCTTATAGTATACGACTACGGCATTCCAACTAATTATAAATAATCGATAAAAAGAGGAAAATCTGCTTCACGAATAACATTGCACGTTAAAAAACACGACCAATGCGATTTTCAATAAAAAAACTTACAATACATTTTGTCGAAACTACCAATGAAAATTATGCTATAACAAAATTGTTCAAATATTTTGAAATACGAGTACATATATCACTCAGATATGGTTTTCCAGGCAGTTCGACAGAATGCGAGGTTTTCTTTGAATCGGATTTATTAAATAGGATTATTTTAAATGGCCTAAAAGGAAATAAAAAAGTCTTGATGGAGCATTCATGATAGATAGAAGCCTTAAGGAACAAAATACTTGACTCTTTATTATTATTTGTTATGACAAGGTACTTGCCACATTCTAAGCCAACTTAGAATAACAAAGATTTTTCATTTAAACTAATGGTGTTGAGGATTGAGCTTTACACTACGGCTTACAGTATTCTATTTTATAAAGAAAATAGGTACAGCGATTGTATCCTACTGGGGCTTCTGTGATTTCATCTCGAGTCATTTTGGTAACGGTGCCGTTTTCCATGTTTATTTTCACCCGTCTCCTGCAGCCAGGAGCATAAATTCCAACAAGAATTTCACTAGTCTCCAATACTGCAAAGACGTCACCATCAAAGGTTGATAAGACAATTCGTTCTTTGTTTGGAATTGGCACAAACTTATTCTTTGCGATTGTCAATGTGAGTCCTTTATCGGCAGGCAAAGTGTATCTGCGAAGTTCAAATTGTCGGTGTGAATTGCTATAGGGAGTGAGCCGAATAAATTCAAGTTCTTCAAGTTTATGTACAGATCCGTCAGAAGAAGGAAGACAGGTAGGTAGAGCACTGCACCTGTCAGGAGATCTTGACCTGGCGCGACCTGTTGACTTGGCTGGAAGAGACTGCCTATCTGGGGAGGAAGTTTTGGCAGGTAGAAGAGATCTGTGAGGAAGAGCAGGTCGGCCCGAAGAAGAAGAAGCGCTGGAACGAGGAACATGAAGAATAGGTTCGCCGTTAGGCAAACACTCAAAGTGTGAACTTAAATCTGCAAGAAGAAACAGAGAATTACATTTTTTACATTAATATTATTCCTAAACGGACGTTGGATGCCATGGACTCATTGTAGCAAAATTAAAGCGCTGAATGCCAAAAGGAGATACATGATTATTTAGCAAAAGAGGAGGCTGCTTGGGTGTGAGCAACTTTCTGAGAACCAACACCCTACATTGGCGAAATAATTCTATATCTTCTTTTTCATATGCAGCCTTACTTTTGAAGCAAGACAAGATCAGAATTTAGATAAATAAATTTTTGCCACGTATATGAAAAACTGTTTAATTCATTAATACAGAATTTTATTAATAGTGCTACTTATGGTTCTCCTGGTGCTTAATTAGAATATATCACACATATTCTGTAGTAGCTATCTATATTGATATTTCATAAATCAATGTGAAGAAAAAAAATTCGTCTTCTCACCTAAGATTTATGGAAAATGAAGTGATTTACTGGAGTCGCAATCCGATACAAAACTTTGTTTAAAAACATATGTTTTTAAAGAGATTGTGCCCCGAGAAAGTAAGTGGGTCATGTATTTTGAAACTCAAATCCTGCATATCCTTAAAAAAATTTTAGGTAAAGTGATCTTTCATTCAATAATATCTAATAATTTTAAAAAATTAGGCTATCGATCCCTCATATCTGTGACACTTTCTGTTCTACACATTTTGCAATCGTTTCCTAAATTATAGGATCTATAGAGGAGTAATATTAAATTCTGCTGTTCTTTAAATTACGTTTTCCCCTAAAAGCACTACCGTCGACTAATCTGTGGTGGTATAGATGAAGAAATTTTTTTTTAATAATATAAAGTACTAAAGAACGAAATTGATAATTTGAAAAGGGTTCAGAAAAAAGGAATGCAAATGAAAACAAGAAAAAATAAACGAGCAATACGGGGAAAAAGGAGCTCAAGAATACATGATAAAAAACGAAAACAGTGCACAGGGAAATAGAAACTCCTGAAAACAGGCAAAAAGCAAATATAATAAGGGGAAAAAGCAGGAAAGCAAGGAAAAGGAGAATGCAGAAAAAATGAAAAAGGAGAGCAGGAAGAAATCAAAAAAGAGACGCGGAAAAAAATTAACACCTGCTTTATAAGAGTATTTAATATTTATTGCATTCGTTACCTCGTGAATTATATAGGTCACAAGGTGGTACTTCTGAGATAATTACATTTTGTTAATTAAATCAAACAATAAAAAATTTGTTTTTTCAAAAAACCATGGTTTGGGAAAGATAAAGCGATTTCTTTGAGTCGAACTTTGATGAATATCTGAATACGAAACATAATTATTTTTAATTATTCACTAATGATATAGATTATAACGGGAGAAATTATTAGGTTGTTAATAAAGTTAAACAACTTATTTGTGCCTAGGCCTTATGCGTATCATTCACTAGGTATCATTGAGTAAAATAAACGAAGCCTTTTTCGAAAATATATATTCCTAAAGAGATTTGGTTCTAACGAAGGAATCAGTTATTTGTAACTCTTAAAAAAGTCTCCTTTATAAGGCAAATAAGTAGGAAAGCAAGTTTTAGTAAAATTTATTGAAATTCATATTTAGATTATTATTATTATGATCAAGGTTTGTTTTGAGAAGAGGACAAATTATTCTTCACAAGAAAAACTTGCAGCCTCTAGAAATATTATGCTTTCAAGAACTTGTATCGCGGTCCGATTATTTTATTCTTATCGTTCCTTAGATTTTTAAGTTAATACTACATGATATCCACGAATAAATGCTTATTTTTATAAAAAAAATATTATCCAAACCTTTGAGGCATCCAATTTTTGAAAACTCAATTTTTCATCATTCAAAATCATCAGAAACTAATTTAAAAGAGAGGAAGGGGGAAACATGCTTTAATATATTATACTGATAAATTCATACAAATATCTATCCATATAAGGAAAATACAAGCTAATGGAAGACTATCCAACTTCACGTCGATCAACTAAATGCGTGTGAAAGTGTCTAACGTTTGAACCTCTCTGTATTTTCATGCTTTCAGGGCTCTGCTTCATAATTGAATGAAAAATAATCTGAAATTTTGACAGGATCTCTGTATTTTACCCTTTTTGCAAGTCTTCTATTGACTCTTCCATAACAACCTTATCATCTGCGATCGCCAACACACGTACCCTTACTGTTTCGAGGCCTCCTTGTCCAAAACCTTGCATAATATCGAAACATTCACTCCGTTTCCATTTACCCTTACAGTCGCTTTCCTACTTATATATACTCAGGCTCCACAGGCACGAGAGGTTCGGGAATCAGGATCATGAAAAAAAAAACGACCGTGAATGGAGCTCCACTCCTGCGACGCACAGATTTCGGGGATATTGCGTAAAAACGCACGCAGGCTTACTTCACGCGCTCGCGCCCAATTCGGTATATATGCGCAACTCTTAAAAACAGTGGGGGTAGAGGGGAGAAAATTTCGCACTCTCCATTGGATTTTGGCACGTTGGTATAGGTGGAACGCTCGTAACATTAAAGCTCGTACCTAAGAAGTCCGAGAGTTTATTGTTTTTATTGCTTGTAGGAGTCATTCTGTCTTTTGTAAATTGGTACGATAATCGTTTTTTTTTCAATCATCTCGGATTTCTCTCATCTCGATACATCAATTTATCAATTAGCACCCCGGCAGCCTTACCCTTTTTCGAGTTCTTGATTATATCCCTAACCTAAGTCGTACAGACTTTTTCAATTGAGTTTTCTATTGCATCGTGTTCTACTTCTTTCTTTGCTTTATGGGCAGCTTAAATTTCATCATTCCACCATGCATCACCAGACATTCTTCTTACAATCGCAGTATCACACACTTCCATTCCAGATGTAAAAGACGCCTTCTGGGAAACTTTAAATGGCCCAATAAATATTTGAGATTATGGTGAAAGAATAATTCTGCTAGGAGATATGAATGGATGGGTGTGCACTCAAACTCAGGATACAGAAAGAATACTAGGTAATTTTCTGGATACAAGAACGAACTATAACGGATGTAAATTAGTTGGTTTATGCTTAGAAAGGGGTGTGTTTATTAAAAATACTTCGCTTGGCAAAAAAAAGAACCAAGAAAACAAACGCGAATAAAAATTGAGAATCTACAGAAACTGGAAGTGCGAATACGTTTTTAGAATGACATAAACGTACGCCTAGATAGGGTAACTTGAGAGGCGCTTATAAGAAGAAAAGGTGTAGAGTGCGCATGGAATATGGTCCTACATATCATCGTTAGATAGGAAATCGAAGTGCGTGGTTACTGCGGTTGCAGGAACACTGTCTGATGATGCATGGAGGAATGATAAAATTCAGGAGGCCCAAAAAGCAAAAAAAGAAGTGCACAGGAAAGTTTTGAACATATCAAGCCTTAGCGATGAGGAAATAAATAGACGTAAAAATGATTAGAGGCACAAAAAGAGGATACTCAAACGATTAATTAAGGAAAGTAACGATAAAGTTAGAGAAGAAGAGAAAGAATACAAAACGACTTTGAAGGAAGCAAGAAACTTCTTTATAAAGAAAGGAATGGAAATAAAAGTACAGTATTTGACAACAGGTAAAATAGTAAAGGGGAAATGCTCTAATGGTGTACACGGGATACCAGCCACTTTAAGAGACCATTTTAGGGAACTATTCGGAGATGAAGCTATAGGAAACCACAACTGCGATGTAGAACACGAAGCGTTAGAAAACTAAATTGAGAAAGTCTGTGTCACGGAGGTTAGGGATATAATCATGAATTTGAAAAACGGTAAGGCTTCCGGGGTGGACAGTATTAACGCTGAAAAGTTAAAGCACGGTGGCGAGTACACACCACATAGACTGCGTGAATTGATAAATGTTATGCATCGAAATGGGAGAAATCCCAGATGATTGGAAAAAAGCGTTTATCATAGCAATATACAAAAGAAAGAAAGATAAAAGCGACTGAAATCATTACAGGCAGATCAGCTTATTAAGTACCGTAAGTACGGTACCGTAAATCACAGAATTAAGTTTGATAGCAGGAAAAAAACTTTTGTGTGCATTTTTCGACCTAGAAAAAGCTTTTTACAAGGTACATATAAGTAAACAGTAAGGGTACGTGGGTTAGTGTTGGCCGATGATAAGGTTGGGATGGCCGAGTCAATAGAAGACTTGCAAAGAATTTTGAATAAACTGAATGCAAGGATGAAGAGAATGGAACTGAAAATTAACGAAAATAAAACAGAAACTATGGTGGTCGAGGGAAAAAGTAAGAAATAAATATGCAACATTGTATTAAATGATGAGATAATTCAAGAAGTTGATAAATTCGTATACCTTGGTAGCTTATTTACGAGGGACGCAAAGATAGATGAGGAGTTAGATTGATCGACTGACTGATGAGCGTCTAACGAAACAAGTATATCAAGGTAAATTGAATGGCAACGTGCTTCGGAAAGAATAGTTAGAATGTCCGGAAGAGACCCTACTTAGAAGAGACATAAGAAGCCATGGAAACACGAGAGCCTGCATGAAAAAGTGCATGAACGTGAAAGAAGCTAGAGAAGTATGCCAGGAAAGAAAAGTAAGGCGGCAAATAGTTACTAAAAAGAGTGTCTGTAGAGTGAATGGCGCCTGAAACAAAAGACCTTGGATAACACGAAAATTCTAGATCAATCTAAAAATTGCCGGTACCTCTGAAAATGTTTCTATGTACCTTTACTGAGGTTCCGGTGGTTCTGAACACGCATTAAGCTGTAGGTCCCCCCATCGTGCACGTGACTGCACCCAGTCCGTCAATGCCTAAACCGAAATTAAAAAAAAATATTTAATAATATTGGGAAATTAATGAGAAAATTGATTTTTTGGTTAATAATGTTAGATAATTTTTTGGGGCTAGGCTCCAATAATATGCTACACCAGGTGTCGTACGGGAATATAAGGTTGTTGTAAAACGAATTTACCTATACTTTCAAGACTTGCAATTTTAGTGCAGTTGGAAATTTAAAAAGAGAAAGGATATTTTGCAAGAGAAAAATACGAAACAGAGGCAAAAAGGAAATAAATAAAATAGGATCAAGTGAACTTAGGAAAGAAAGGGGGTGAACTAATCGAAAACACAGGCAAAAGGGGATAAAAGAAAGAAGATAATCAGCTAATAAGGGGTAAAGGATCTAGGAACACAGGGAAGCGGAAAACAAGAAAAAAAGCAGAATTACCGAAAAAAATAAATACGGAAGCACAGAAAAATAAAAAAAGTTAAGTAGTATTACAAGGCAATAGGAACGCAGGAAAAAGTAAGAAAACGTATAACGAAAGCAGGACGACAGAATTGAAAATAAGGAATGTAAAGAAAAATAGAACACAGGAAGAAATGAAAAAGAAACGCGGGAAAATGGAAAATGAATGGAAAATTCAGCTGCTTTATCAGAATATTTAATACATATCACATTAGTTATCTTGTATAATATGTAGCTCACAAGGTAGTACTTCTGAGATATTTACATTTTATTAATTAATTGAAAGTATACAAAGTTTATTTTTTCAAAAATCCGTGGTTTGAGAAAGATAAAGCGATTTTTTCGAATCACACTTTGATGAATATGCGGATATGAAATATAATTATTTTCAACTATTCACGAATGATATGTACTGTAATGGGAGAAATGATTTGTTTGTTAATTATGTTAAATAATTTTGTTGAGTCTAGGCCTTATGCATATCATTCGCCAGATATCGTTGAATAAAATAAATCAAAATTTTTGAAAAATACATATTCTCAAAGAGATTTTGCCCCAATGATGTGAGTGAGTTATTTAATTCTTAACGAAGTTTCAGTTTTAAGGTGGTTGGGCAGGAAAGCAAGTATACAACACTGTTCCGTAGAGTGCGTTTTCTAGCCACAGATGACCTTATACGACAGATAACACAGATGGAAGTAAAGGTTTTACCTCTATAACTTTTTTAGAATTACCAACCTTTGTACAATGTTAGAAGGAACAGTGTGGATGAACCAGACGAATTGATCACAGAAGAAGAGCCTTTTGCATCTGACTTGCGATCAACTGAACCTGGTGCAAGCAAACCTGGATTTTGTTGTGTTGGCTAAGAT
>JAWWLR010000128.1:28941674-28952151 GCA_035041075.1 Acraspis erinacei | reverse complement strand
ACGTGCGGCAAAATCTAACTTGCAGCGCTCAGCACATACTCCAATCCTTACTGTGATGAAGTTATTCGAATGGGCTAAGGATCGTTTAAAGGAAACATTAGTTATTTTCATTTCGAAAGAAGATCACATGAGAACGGAAAATTGCAACAGATAAAAACTTAATTCGCAACAGAACATGATCTGTTACCGAAGAAGTCAAAAAGCCTCAAGTTCAGAGGAGCAAACAATGCGCAAAAAAAGGCGAACTAAATAAATTATAATGAATTTAGTGCAGCTTCGCTGGAGAATCATACATACAACCAACACCCGGCAGGAGGGGCCAACCTGTCCGAGTCCGCGAGGAAGGGTAACGCTCGAATATCTTCGCAGAACTACATAACTGTTTTCAGTCTCAAAATTCCAAACAACATTTTTATCGGAAAAAGGCAAGCTTTCGTTTAAAAATACATTTAAAAAAATAAAAACTGTCCGAAGAGTATAATATGTTAAATAAACATTTTAAATGACAATTTGTTTATAAAAATTAAAACATTAAAAACAATAGATTTCACAGAATGAAAGAGCATGAAAAAACATTAAGGAATCACTCATAAAAAATTCAGTTCGCATTTGTAGAAAGGAAGTTATGACCATTTAAAAATAGCCGCTTTGCCCGGGGGAAGCAAATTTCACCTCTGTAGTTCGAGGAGGGATGATTGTAAGAGTCTATAAATTGGTGGGTATCCTACTATCGTATAGGTCAACAAACACTGAAAATTTGAGGCCAATCGGAAGACATCACATTTAAGGTTGGGGCAGTTAAGGAATAATAATTATGTAAATAATAATAAAGAATAATAATAATGAAGGAATAATAATTTTTACAGCTTGTAGGAGCCATCCATTTACTCCGTACTCTTTCAGGTCTTCCCAAATTTTACTTCTATCTACCTTGTGAAAGGCTTTTTCTAGTTCATCACATGAACAGAAAACTTTCTTTCCTACTCTTAAACTTTTTTCTGTTATTTACCTTAATCTAAATAATTGATTCGTACATGACCTTCCTGGCATGTACCAACTTTGGAATTCCCAAATCTGTTCTTCTATTATTTTCATTACGCTACGAATAATTATGTTTGAGTATATTTTACTTACGACACTTAAGAAGTTGATCCCTCTGTAATTACTGCAGTCGCTTCTATCTGCCTTTCTTTTGTATAGTGGTACGATAATCGCTTTTTTCCAATCATCTGGGACTTCTCACATCTCGATACATAAATCTAGCAAAGCGCACATTCTATGTGGTATTTATTCGCCACCGTGTTTAAACATTTCAGCTTTAATACTGGCTATCCCGACAACCTTACTGTTTTTCAAGTTCCTAATCATATACCTAACCTCAGTGACACAGACTTTCTCAATTGAGTGTTTTAACGAGTCGTATTTTACACTGCAGTTGTGGAGTCCTATAGGTTTATCTCCAAATAGTTCCCTAAAACAGTATCTGAAAGCGTCTAGTATCCCGTCTGCATCCTATAGCATTTTCCTTTTACTATTTCTCACGTTGCCAAATTCTGTACTTTTATTTCCTTTCATTTTTTATGAGGCAGTTTCTTTCATCCTTCAAAATTGTTTTGTATTTGCTTTTCTTCTTTTGCTCGAATTTTATTTTGACTTTCCTTAACTAATCCTTGAAGTATCTTCCTAGAACCGCAGTACCACAAACTTCGATCGCATATCTAAGAATGATGTCTCGGAACATAGTCCGTGGGTTCTCAATTTTGATTTGCATTCGATTTGTTCTCTTGGTTCTCTTTTTTCTTCATCCCTGACATAAGTTTATTTTTGTGACCAGGTGTACTTGTTGGTCATTGTATGCCTAAAACAAGTATTTGTAATAAACATCCCTTTTCTAAGCACAAGCCAACTAATCTCTCTCAGTTACAGTTTGTTCTAGGATCCCCAAAATTACCTAGTACTATTTCTATATTCTGATTTTGGATGCCTACGCATCCATTCATATCTCCTAGGAGAATGATTCTTTCTAAATGATCACGAATACTTATTGTGTCATTGAAATTTCGGCAGAGGGCGTTGCTCACTTCTCTTAGATTACTATAAACTAGAGCTTAGCACGCTGTAATAAATAACACAGCTTCACTTAGAAAAAGCTGTGAGTCCCAGAAGCCAGAATAGGCTTACCCTACATTTTTGAGGTCGATGAATCCGAATTAGGAGCATGTCATTAGGGATCCTTGTCCAATCACAGGTGAGTCTGCCGTCCTGATGGTAATAGCCCTCATACATCGCCTCATACCTCATACCTTGTATGAGGGTTTTCCGACTCTGACGAAGCATTATCAAAATAACAAAGATGCATGCATCACCTGATATCACTATGGGATCAAACATATAATTATGCAGCGTGAGAAAGTACGAAATGCTCCTTCGTACGGTTGTTATCTACATAATTTTGTCCACGGCATCAAGTTATTTTCGTCTTGCTTTCAATTTTTGCTAAGCGAGAAATCGGACCATGGTACCGAAAGGACCCTGGATTTGCATCCAGCGACCACGAAAACATGGGATATGACAACTTAGAATTGAGAAAATGCATTTTCTATATAAAATTACCGATTTTCCATGTTTTTCTTTTAGGTTATGGATTCATACTCAACGACCTCGAAAACATAGAATATGACCGCTTTTCATGGAAGGAAATCACGTTCCACCTGAAATCAGCTAGTGGAATCAGCTAGAATATAGTGTAATTGTATCGGCCGAAATAGAAGGCGCATACAATGATAAAGTAGAACATCAGCAATACGATTAAAAATACGGAAAAATTACTGACATACATTTTACGTCATGTATTGAGAAAGTTAGTCATAACACCCGAAGATAGACCCTATTAGCCAAATAATAGGCGCTTCCACGAAATCTTTCTCCGTGGTTCCTACTAATAGAGGTTACGATTTTTAATATAAATTATTTGTATACAACACGCGGTACGCTAGTTCGCTTCATTTACATGAAAGAAAGTTACATTCTATTTTCTTGAAACGACCAACAAAATTTATGCTATAAGAAAATTGTGGAGATATTTCGAAATACATATATAGTTTAGTTATGGTTTTCCAGGTAATTCGAGAGAATCTGAGATTTTCTCTGAAGGAAATTTTTAGTATAGGATTATATTTGAATCATTATGAACCTGTAAACAATTTCTTTAAAAGTATTTTTGTAAATGAACGAAAAGGAAGCTAAAGAGACTCGATGGAGCATTAGCGAAAGATAGAAGCCTTGAGGAACAAAATAAATGTCTTATTATTATTATTATTGCAGTTACAAGGTGGTTGTCACATTCTAAGCTGACTTCGAATAACAAACGATTTTCATTTAACCTAATGGTGTTGATGATTGTGGTTTACATGAGGGCTTACATATTCTATTTTATAATTCAATTGGATGGGACGGAGTGATCCTACTGGGGCTGCTATGATTTCATATTTGGTCATTTCGGTAACCATGCCATTTTCTATGTTTATTTTCACCCGCCTTTTGCCTCTAGGACCATAAAATCCAACAAGAAATTCACTATTCTCTAATATTGCAAAGACGTCACCATCAAATGTGGATAACACAATTCGTTCTTCATTTGGAATTGGCACAAATTTATTATGTCCTGCGGTTATTGCAATCTTCTTGTCAGAAGGAAAAGTGTATCCTCGAAGTTCAAATATCCGGTGTGCATTACTATAAGGGGTAAGCCGAATAAATTTAAGTTCATCAAGTTTATATCCAGATCCGTCAGAAGAAAGAAGCCTAGTAGGTATAGCACTGCATCTGACAGGTGATCTGGACCTGACGCGAACTGTTGAATTGGCAGGAAAACACTGCCTATCCGGAGAAGAAGGTTTGGAAGGTGGAAGAGGTCTATCAGGAGAATCAAATTTGTTCGAAGAAGAAGACGCCCTGAAACGAGGAGTATAAGGAAGAGGTTCTCCATTAGGCAAACACTCAAAGTGTGAACTGAACTCTGCAAGAAGAAACAAAGAATTACATTTCTTACAATCATATTCTTTATAAAGGCACGCTGGATGCCATTGAATCACTGTGGCGAAATTGAAGTCCCGAATTCTAAAAGGAGATATGTAAGTATTGTGCAACATAGGGTGAGGGGGATGGTTGCTGAGGTTTAGGCAAAATTCTGACTAACTATGCTCCTACATTCCCGAAATAATTATCTATCTCCTT
Source organism: Acraspis erinacei (assembly GCA_035041075.1). Classification (NCBI taxonomy): domain Eukaryota; kingdom Metazoa; phylum Arthropoda; class Insecta; order Hymenoptera; family Cynipidae; genus Acraspis; species Acraspis erinacei. The sequence goes on along the minus strand of JAWWLR010000128.1, from coordinate 28,947,915 downwards.
TTTGCATATGCCGCTTTAATTTCAAAGTAAGGCAAGACCAGGGTATAAACCAATCTCTTTTCCACGTAGATAAAAACCTGTTTAATTCGTTAATGAAGAATTTTATTAACAAAGTAAATTATAGTCGTCCTAGTGCTTCATGTAAGGAGCAAATTTTGGGTTTCTTAAATGTGGTTTATGTTAAATGACTCGATTCATTGAAAGGTTCTTTGTTTGTTAATAATTATAAATAAATTGATGGGCCTAGGCGACATGCAAAACGTTCACCATCTGTCGGGAAGAAATACCAGTTTTGGAGAAACGAATTTAAATATACTTTAAAGATTTGCAATTTTATTTTGAATGGGAATTTAAAAAGAGAAAGGATTTTGTCCGCGAGAAAAATATGAAACTTAGAAGAATATTATATATTGAATATATTTTATTTTATTGAATTGCATTGATTATATTTTGAATATATTTTTATATTATTTTTTTGTGAAAGTAAGCGTTCATTAAATAACATCTAATAATTTTTTTAAATTAGGCTATTGGTCATTCATAACAGTAATACTTTCTTTGCAATCGTTCAATTTATTTTACGAGCTATAGAGGTGTAATATTTAATCCTATTTTTCTTTAAATAATATTATCCCCTAAAATCAATTGAGCAGACTGATGAATGGTGGTTCTGATGAAGGAAAAAAATGGTTTGAAAAATGTTTTAAAACCAAGCTTCGAAATTTATAATATTTTATCAGCCTTGGATTATGTAAATAAATTAAATGTAAAAAGAGAATCACTTTTTAGGAAGAAAAATAAGACTGAATGAAAAAAAGAACCAGTAAAACAGGAAAAAGGAGCTCAAGAATACAGGATAAAACGAACAAAAAAAGGAAAAAAGAACGCAGGTAAAAAGGAACACAGGAAAACAGGCAAAAAGGAAATAAGGAAAGTTGGAACAAGTGAACTTAGGAAAGAAAGGGAAAGAATTTCCCGATAACACAGAGCGGAAGGAACGCAAGGGAGAAGAGAACACAAGAAAAAATGAAAAATGAACGAATGAAGAAGAGAAAAAGGAGCGCAGGAAAAAATGAACACAGGAAATCAGAAAAAAGGGGTTGCAGGAACACAGAAAGAAAGGAAAGCAGGACGAAATCAAACAAAAGTCGCACGCGCAGCAACATAAGAAAAAGGGAAGCAAAAATAATAAAAGGGGAACAGCTGCAACCGATATGAACAGTGTACAGAAAAAATAGCAGTTATATGATAAAATGCAGATTAAGTCAAATTCTTATATTCAAAACGCTTACAAATTAAAAAACAATGCTAATATATTATATTATGGTATTTACCAACTGAGTTCAGGATAACTGCCAAGTATAGGATCAGAGTATATATGAATCTCATTTTCCCCAATCAAAGAAAAAACGTATTGATGTATTCGAGAAGAGTTTAATTAAGAGTGTAACTAATCTTATCCTGCTGCTTCATCAAAGCATCTAATACATACTACATTCGTTATCTCGTGAATTATATAAGACACAGGATGGTACTTCGGAGATATGTACATTTTATTAATTAATTGTAAGAATAAAACAACCGTCATTTGGGAAAGATTAGGCGATTTCTTCGAATCGCAGTTTGGTAAATATCTGAATATAAAACATAATTATTTTTATCTATTCGCAAGTGATATAGATTTTAATTGGAGAAATTATTTGTTTGAGTTATGTAATTCTTTATAAATTTTTATTTATATATACGGTATTTGGACAGGAAAAGTAATTTTGAGAAAAATTTATTTAATTATCTTTTTTGATGCAGTCAAACCTCGCTTATTGCAAGGCTTGTTTATTGCAATCTAAGATACTCGTTTATCGCAACTTCCCCACTATGGTTTTCGAAAGAGAACAAATTATTCTTTATTAGATAAACTTGAAACCTATATAAATATTAGGCTTGGAAAAACTATTATCACGGACCGGTTCTTTTGTTTGTATCGCTCTTAATATTCGTTAATTTTCGCACATTAATTTTTAATCTTTGCAAATCATTAGCAAATAATTTTATAGAGAAGAAAAGGAAAAATGCTTTAGACTCCCGTCCATGAACCAGCGTTCGTTTACAACACGCTTTTTATTGGCTTAGCTTCAAACTTTATAACATCAGACTTTTGAAAATATATTTTTGTAAATACAGAAAAAGGAGCCAAAAAATACTGGATGGGACATTAACAAAAAATAGAAGTCTTGAGGAACAAAATAATGTCTTTTTTATTATTATTTGTAGTAACAAGGTAATTTGTTACATTCTAAGCCGCCTGCTACTAATACACAATTTTATTTTGAGCTAATTCTGTGAAGGATTGCAGTTTGCACGAGGGCCTACGTATTCTATTTTATAATTTAGTTTGATGGGACGGAGGGACCCTACTGGAGCATCAGTGATTTCACCTTTGGTCATGTTCGTAACCATGCCATTTTCCATGTTTATTTTCACCCGTTTTCTTCTGCTAGGACCATAAAATCCTGCAAGAGTTTCATTGTTCTCTACTATTGCAATTACGTCACCACCAAATGTTGATAACACAGTTAGTTCTTGGTTTGGAATTGGCACCAAATTATTATGTCCTACGGCTAATGTAATCCGTTTATTAGTAGGAAAAGTGTATCTTCGAAGTTCAAATACTCGGTGCCGATTGATAACGGGAGTAAGCCGAATAAATTCCAGTTCTTTAAGTTCATATACAGATCCGTCAGAAGAACAAAGCATAGTAGGTGGAGTATTGAACCTCGAAGGAGATCTGTATCTCGCGCGAAGTGATGGCTCGGCAGGAGGTGTCCGTCTGTCTGGAGAAGAAGGTCTGGCAGGCGAAAAAGAGCTGCCAGGAGAATTAGCTGGATCAGAAGAATCAGAAGGTTGGCGACGAGGAAAGCCAGGAATGGGGTCACCATTAGGTAAACAATCGAATGCTGAAAACCACTCTGCAAGAAAAAACAGAGTTACATTTTTACATCAATAATATTTTGTAAAGGCACGCGGCTATGTCATGGACTCCTTGTGGCAAAATTAAGGCCCTGAATGCTAAAAAGAGTTACATAAGTATTTTGCGAGAGAGGGCGGAGCGGGCTCGCTGTTCGGGTTTGAGTAACATTCATAACTCCCCCCTTCCCCTATATTCGTGAAATCATTCTATATCTTCTTCTTCCATATCGCGCCTAAATTTCGAAGCAAGATAACACCAAAGATTAGAGTAAAGATAAATCTAATTTTTTATACGAATATAAAAAAGTAATTAATTCATTGATGAAGAATTTTATTAACAATGCTGTGTACCCTTCTAGTCGCATTGTTCTCTTAATAATCTTAAATAATTTGTTGGGCCTAGGCTAGATACATAAAAAAGGGACTGCAGATACCAAAAGCAGAAAAAAGAAAGCAGACACACAAAAAGAAAGGAAAGCAGGATGAAATAAAAAAAGGACAAGGGCAAAGGAATATAATATAAAAGGAACGGAGGCACACATGAAAGAAGAGAAAAAAACGAAAGCAGAAACAGAGGAACAAAGGAGAAGAAAAAACAGCTGCAACCAATACAATCAGTGTTTAAAAGAAATAGCAATTATAGGATAGAATACCGATTGTGTCAAAGTATTATCTGCAAAAAGCTTAACATTTTTTTAATTTTCTAAATATATTATAATATTCACCAATACGGTTAAGGACAACTGCCAAGGAAAAGATCAGACTATAGGCGTTTCTCATTTTTTCCCAGTTAAGAAAAAACGTATTCAAATACTACAGAAGAATTTGATTAGATCGTAACGGAATACTGCTCCTTTGGCTGAGTATTTAATACGTGTTGCATTCGTTATCTCGTAAATTATATAGGACTCCAGGTGGCTATCTATTATAATGAGAAAACTTATTTGTTTCTTAATGAAGTTAAATCATTTTTTCGGACCTAAGCCTCATCCATATAATTTACTCGGTACTATTTAGCAAAATAAACGAACCTTTTTTAGAAATTATATATTTTTAAAACGATTTTCCCACGACGAAGGAAGTGAGTTATATCACTGGGGAGGAAGTTTCAGTTTTAAGTTATTCGGGCGGGAAAGAAATTTTTCGGTAAAATATATATAATTATACTTTTAAGAAAAGAAACATTATTGTTATTAATAATGGTAGTTCTTAAATGCAAAAACTTATTCTTCGTGAGAAAAACTTGAAACGTATATATATAATATGTATTGAATGACCTTTATCTGAGCGACAATTTTATTCTTATCGCGTTTTTTATGCTTAAGCTAATATCATGAGATATCGTTGAATAATACCTCATGTTCATGAAAAAATCTTTTTTTAAGTTTGATTTATCGAAAAGATATTATTTGTTGATTTCGCAATCGAATTGAGCCCATTCGCTTAAAAATAGCCCAACTCTACTTTTTTCTTGAAAATTGTTGAGATAATTAATCATTATTGTCAGTTTAAAGTTTGATATTAAGGAGCAATCGCAAGGACATACTTGAATGATTCGGAGAACAGATTGTGCTGTTTTTTTAAGGATAGCCAGATTCTGAATTTGTTAATGAAATTTAAAATGAGCATTTCAAACAAGCACGTCAACAGTTACCCATTCATTTGATGAAAGTACGTATAATCATTGGCGTAAGATCAGAGAATTTGAAGAACATTGTGGAAAGTCAACTTTGAAACATCGTCCTTGAGATGTCAATTCAGTTAATTTCAGCAAAACTCTTCTATAGCGCCGATTTGGGGGCTGACGGTGGGTGGGGACAAACCTTTTAGAGTCCGCTCGGCTTTTGTATTTCACGCCTGAGTAAATGCCTGAGTGGCAACCGCTGATCCCGCGCACACCGCGCATCTCATGTTACACCTTCCTGTGGCGCGGCATCAATTCTCGGAAGGCCTATCGAAGGGAGGGCTATTGAAGGGTCTTTCTATACTCCGTACCAGCCGGAAGAGCGAAGTGACCTGGCTCACGATTGGATTTTCACCCATACGATTGAGTATCATCAGCATTTCAATTGGGCCACCGCTAAATTAGAGATAAATCGGTTTAAAAACGAACGTTTTAATAATGCGTGTGCGTTAATTCAAAACTATTGTCATTTATTTAAAAGTATTACCTTTTAACATTATTTGAAATAATCTTTATTGAAGTCTGTCTGTCCAGGATTCTGAATATTCGGCCTTGTTGAACTGTTCTCTGATAATCAGTATAAACCCTTCCATGTCGGCCACGTCTATCGCGAACTCTGTGAAGAAGTATCAATTGAGGATTTATAATGAAATAAAATTAATCTCCTGGTACGATAAAAAACAAAAATTACCAAGAAAAAATGTTCCCAAATAGAAAAATATACCCACACCGGGGATGTATACGCGGAAGCAATAAAAGGAAAACAATTATAAGACGTATACGGCTTAGTTACATTTTCTTCAAGTTGGAAAATATTTGATTGGTCATTTATTTACTCATTTTTACATAGTTAATTGTTTTAAGTGTTTAAAAAAATTTAATTCGCTTCTCCAATGTTATCGCCTTATTTACATTTTTTTATTTGTAAATTATTTTTTCCTAGAATTCGTATTACCTTTTCAGCTACCTTAGATTGAAAAAAAATTTCCAGAATCAAGAAATATTGTTCTAAAGTGATTACTTTATTGTAAAAATAGATCAAAAATGAGTGCATGCTGTTCGTCAAATAGCGCCGGCAAATAACAAACTGGTCAAAGTCATTCAACAAACCTTATTCAAATTACATTTTTAGAATTTTTATTTTGTATAACTATCGAAAATATGAAAAGGGGTGTGTCCAATTTTCATTCATTACTTATCTTCCTCGGGGAAGTTGAATTTTTTACGGCTAGTGAATTCCGAAGTTGTTGTTTTTCATTCATAATAAAAACTGTCATAGCATAGAAAATTAAATAATAAATGTTATAATAATTATTAAGCAGATTGTCTTTTATTTTAAAGGTGTTATTTCGTTTGGAAACGTAGTCCTTAGCGTAAGCCCATACTAGCTCTATGGGATTTAGATCACAGTGTGCAATGGGAAGCCACAGTAATTTCATCTGCTCACCGCTCATTTAATTGATTATTCTTTGCAGCAAGTATTGTTTCTCAAAATGAAATTCGCGATAGAGCAGCAGCAAAGTTTGCACCGTGAACTCATTAAAAGATTTAGTACTTTCTGGGAGTGGCGCTTTCCGGCGAATTAGCCAA
>JAWWLR010000128.1:28855758-28869910 GCA_035041075.1 Acraspis erinacei | reverse complement strand
GAAAGAGGGCATGGAAATTTGAGACGAAGCTCTGGGAGGGAAAGGGAGCGGAGTTAGCGAGAAAGTTTTTGATGAAGGTAGAAGATAGGAGAGGGAGGGCGACAGAATTAACGAGATGGGAAGAAGAAAGGAGGGAGTTCTTTAATTATAGAGATACACAAGACGGAACTGGAGTAAACGTTAATGTTAATGGGATGAGGAAACATGGGAGTTATATCCCTCTAAACATATTATCCAAAAATATGAAATTGCTACTAAATAAAATGAATTTTTAACTCAAAAACAATTTTTTTTAACTCTCAATTTTCATCCAAAAAAGATTTCAGTTTGACTTTTCAACATCAAAATATAAGTTTAAAATAAAATGTAAATTTTCAAAGTATAGTTGAATTGAATTTTTAACTAAAAAGGATGACTTTTTAACAAAATTGCTGAATTTTCAAACAAAAAGGTTGGGGAGGAGTTAGGATAGGGAAGGAAAAGATATATGAAGACTGGCATCGGCAGACTATATAGTGTTGATGGCAGATGATAAAGAAGGGATGGTGGGCATAATTACACGATTAGAGAATAACCCAGATGGGGAAAAGTGGAATTTAAATGAAAAAAGACAAGGATAATGAGGTTTAGAAAATGAGGGGGAAGAAAGAAAGAAGGTTGGGTAGATAGAACGGAATAAAGTCAGAAGAAGTAAGAGTTCAAATGTTTGGGATATATCTTGCAAAGGATTGGAGATCATTTTATTGCTCATTTAAAAGAAAGGTTAAAAAGCAGCAGGGGCACAGAAAAAGATATGGGGAATAGCAGAAAGAAGTTTTTAAAAAATTGGAGAAGGAGAATGTGGTTATTTGGTCTCTGGTAAGGCCGGTATTAGGTTATGAAGCAGAGTTACAGGGATGGCAAGAAAGTAAAGAAATTGAGAAGTTACAAGAAATGTATATAAGGTGGACACTGGGGGTAGACTGGAGGACGCCAGAATATATGATGAGAGAAGAAGCGCAAAGGGAGAAATTAAGAATCAGAGCGGGAAGGAGGACATGGAAATTTGAGACAAAGGGAGGAAAGGGAGGGGAGTTAGCGAGGAATTGTTTAATGGAGGGAGAAGAGAGGAGAGGGAGGTCCATAGAATTAAGGAGATGGGAACAAGAAAGGAGGGAGGTCTTTAATGCTAGAGACATAGAAGATGAGACTGGAGTAAACTATGAAGAATTGGAGAAAAGGAGAGGGAATCCAAATACAATAGATGGTATAACATGATAAAAAAGGAAGGAGTGCCAAAATATTTAGAAAAAGGATGGGGAGAGAGAAGGTGGGCCAGAATAGCTAGATTTAGATTGGGAAACGAGGTACGGGAGGGGATACATTGAAGAAAAGAAGAGAAAAGAAATTGTAGAATATGTGAATGGGAGTGGGAAACGTGAAAGCATGTAAAGGAAGTATTTAGGAAAAGAATGGAAGATAAAGGAAGGTGGCAAGAGAATGTGGTAAAGGTTCTAGGGGAGGATGGATTTGGAGAAGGATGGATGAATGAGATGAAGGGTACTAGAGGAGCGAATGAGAAACATTGAAAGAATGCATGTGAAAAATGGCAAAATAGAGGTACAGGAAAAGTTAAGGAAAAAGGGGACGGAAGTAGCTTACATTAGAAGCGTTCACATTGCACTCTCGCTCTTGATCGCTCACCCGCTTGCTCAATCGTTCGCTAGAATGTCCTAAATTGCGCTATCATAGAAAATAGAAATAAAGATCTAGGTATAAGAATTTAGTTAAATAGTTTCAAATAATTGTTAATAGTAAGGATAAAATTTTATAAAAATATGCAGGCGGACAGATTATATAACCGATCTAAAGATTGTATAATCTTTCTTCGGAAAAATGAGAATTTTGGTATGCCTATTATTTGACCTAAAAATACAGTATACGAAACAAACGTTCGAAAACGCAATTTTTAATCATTTTCGCGATCAAGTCTTTTTAATTCCTATGGCTTTTTAAAAAATGAAAAGTTTCAGGTCATAAACTTTATACGGTAATTGTGGAGGTCAAAAGATCGTAAGATTTTAGAGATGAAATATGAATTTCCAGTTTAAAAAATTCATTCTCAACCAAAGAGATAAATTTTCAATTAAAAAGATGGAATATTTATTGAAATAGTTACATTTTCAGTTTTAAAAATGCAAAAAAAAAAAGAAATTTGGTAGGCAATAGTTATATTTTCAAACAAATTCATGACATTTAAACAAAATTGATGATTCTTGATTTAGAATAGTAAGATTTTAAAACAAAAAGATGATTTTTTTATTAAAATCCTAATTCTTTGACTAGAATATTTGAATTTTAAACCGAAATGATTAATTTTCAAAAAAGTAGATTAATGTCTACTAACACAGGCGAATTTTCAACTAATCAAGATAATTTTTGAACACAAAATTTAACAGGTACATTTTTAGTTAAAAAAATTAATTTTCAAGAAAAAAACAACCATTTTTCTACAAAATATTTCAAGTTTTAAATATTTGACATTTCGACCAAAAAACATTTTTATTTTAAATCAAAAAAACTTGAACTCAACAAAAAATACGACTTTTCAATATGAGTTAAATTTTTAACTAATGAAAATTTTTCAGTCAAGAGACAGAAAAAATGGCTAACAAATTTTTTAATTTTCAAACAAAAACATGAATTTTAAACCAAAGACAATAAAGTTTAAACCGAAAATATAATAGTTAAATTTTACGTTAAAACAATTACTTACAAACGAAAAAAAGTGAAACAAAATAGTTAATTACAGTATTCTAAAACAACTTTTACAAATAAAGAATCATTGTTAATCATTTTTATAATTTAATTTTAAAAAATTGAGTACGCTGTCAAAAATATTCCTGGACTTTAAACAAAATTTCCTGACATCTTCAGGTTTTTCCAAATAATTAAAAATTCCCTGACAGTTACAGGTATTTCGGTTAGGACTGTAAGGATTAAGGGGCCAATAATTAAAAGTATTAGTTTAAAGGCGTTTGTTATTACTCAAAATTCTTATTCTTGGTTTACAAAATTAAATAACTTTTTCGGAATGTCGAAAATCATGAAGGCGCTATTTTTGTAATTATTACTTTTTTGTTTAATCACGCCAACATAGCCTAAAGTTGCTAAAAAATTGTAAATATACTTTGAAATATAATCATTTTCTAATAAAAATATAAATTATTTCTGATTAAAAAAAACCTTGGAATAGCATCGAACAAAAATTGTTCACAATTTCAAATATTCTTTAAAATCTGATGAATCCGGTTTGAAATCAATGATTTTCCGATTAAAGCGTTATTATAAGCTGAAATTCTTCAAAATTTGCAAACCTTGTTTCACCTATAATGATTTTTGTTTTAAAATATAAATTTGTGTGTAAATTGCGGACATAACCTTCTATGGTTCAAAGATTTAGACCTTTAAAATAAAGTTTTATTTTATTAAAAATTTTATTAAAAATAATTTGTTCAAATTATAATGGTTTTAATTTTCAAATATCAATTTTCTATGATAAATGCTAAAGCAACTTAAAATCGATTACAGTTGATAAACTCTTAAAATCTTATGATTTTTATTTAAGAAACTCTAAATGTAGAAAACGTTAACTAAACCAAAATACGTAATTTTGGAACAATTGTTAATCTTTGTAATGTAATAATTTGTGATTAGAAATACCCAATTTGGATTGAAAATGCTAACATAACCTCAAATTGTTTCAAATGCGGAACCTTGACGATTATTTTTTTTTAGGATTTCTTATTTTCAATGAAAAAAAAACGAACGAAAATTTAAAAAAAATTAAGTCTACTTTGAAGCTTTATGTTTGTAGATTAAAATTCATATTTCCAAATCTTAACTTCCAACATAAAGCACGAACGATGAATGTGCAATGTTTTAAATAATTTATTAGATAATTTGAAGGTTTTAATTGTACTGGTTGAAGATTATTTAAAAAATATAAATGTTTCGCAATTCGCATTAGGCTTTCTATGACTCTCCTTAATAAAAAGGATTATATTTCTCATTCTGCCTATCTCTCTGCTACTACTTCTTTTCATAATGATCAACGCCAATTTATAAACCAGTTTTTTGCTTCTTTCAAAATCGATTTGTATTTTCTTTCTCTTCTTCTGTTTTACTTTTTTATTTACTTTCTTTGAATAGTATTTTTAGTTTCCTGTTTTTGTCTCTATAATCATTTTTATGTCTATTTTTCTCCTCGCTGCTAACGTCTGTAATGCTCCAATTTCTTATATATGCTTAATTTCACGGCACATCACCACACATTCTTGATAGAACCGCAGTACCACACACTCCAGTCCCACTCCTAAAAAGATATCCCGAAGCATCGCCACACATTCTTGCTAATACCAGAGTGCATTGCAGTCCCATAAGAAAAGTTCACGTTATAGAGAACAAGGTTGTACAATGGGCCGAGAGAACGACGTTTCTAGGTCAACAGAGCAACTCCAAAACAACGCTTCTAGGTCAGCGGAGCAACTCCAAAACAACGCTAGTCAATTGTGTCGACTGCTACAGTCATTTTCAGTCAGTTGCAAAAATGTCGCAGGACCTTCGCTTTAGTTCGCTTTTAGTCACTCAGTATTTAGGTAATGCGTGGCGTAACCAGGTGTAACCATTAGGAATTAAGAAAATATCGAAGGAAAACCAAAGGAAGCGCTTGTCTTTTGAAGAGACATATAAGCTTTTAGAAGAAGTGAAATCAGCTTCAAAACAGTCTATTTTGCTGAATTTATTGTTTGACCGGCAAATTTACAAATATTTAGAAGAAAAATCTGTCCAACTTCGATTTTAACAGCTTTTAAAATAATGAGTTGAATTGACATCTTTTTCAATTATGATACCATTCATTTTACAATTCGTAATTGGAAAATCTTTTAATTTAAATATTTTACGTTGAAGTGAAAATTTTTTGATAAAAAACGTTTATCTTTTGCCATTTTATGCTTATTAAAATATGTACAAGTTCTGAAAAAACTTTAAAAATAATTTTAAATTGAAAACCATTTAAAGCTACTTCAAGACCTTTCAAGATTTGAAAATAAAATTTTAAAGCTTTTCAAGGATTTTTTCCATATTTCAAATGAAAATAATTTAACTTCTTATTTACGAAGTATTCAGTTAAAAAATTAAATTTTTTAATTTAGAGCATTAAAGATGATAATTTGGATTTATATTATTGGAATTCAATCTAAATTTTTGAAAAGTTAAAAATTTAAAAATGTTATACCGTCAATTTAAAAAGTTTTAAAATTCAAGAGTTCCAATTTGAGTGTTTTAATTTTTTTGTATTACTTCAAATGGAAAAATGCTTAGCCTTAGTGTTCGAATTTTTTTATTTTATTGACCGTGAAAAATGTTTGCGAACCGAGAAAGATACCGGTAATGACCGGGAATTTTTTCTCTTCGATTAAAATGGCATAAATATTTTCAGGTTCATTATGACATTATAAATAAAAAATATCAATAATACAAAAAAATTTCAGATGACACTCCAACAGAAAATGATTGATAGGTTCCTGATTGTTTATGGTTTGGCGATTTCTGAGATTGTACGAAGGAGATAAAGGGTACCCCCGAAACGGCTTCTATAGCAGGACTGCAGTGTACCACATACTTTAGTCGGATTCATAACAATGATATCTTGGAGCATCACCACATATTCTTGCTATAACCACAGTACTACACACTTAAGTCACATACCTAACAACGATATCCAGGAGCATCATCACATACTCATTCTACAACCGCAGTACCACATACTTCACGCGCACTCCTAACAAAGATATCCCGGAGCATCAACACACATTCTTGCTACAATCGCAGTACCAATTACTTTAGTCGCACTCCTAATAATGATATCCAGGAGCATCAACACATATTCTTGCGACAACCGCAGTACCACACACTTGAGTCACACCCTGAAGAAAGATCACCAGGAGCATATTTCATGCGTCCTCTATATCTTTATTGTGTATTAGGGCCTCCCGAGTTGCCCTATCTATATGTTCGCATGTCCTATTCTGAAAATCTATTTGCACTTCTGGTTGCTTTAAATTCTTATTTCTGATTCGCGTTTGTTTCATTTTTTTGTTCTCTTTCTTCTGCATCTTTATACTAAGTTCATTTTTGAGGCAACTAACATGTGGAGCAACATTGCAAAAATATTAAAGTTTTGAGGAATTTAAAAAATTGAACATTTCCAATGCACCATAACTTTTTATTTAAAAAATTTCTCTTATTTGATTCATTCATAAAGTAACATAATTACATATCAGAAACTCTTCTCTTTTAGATTACTTTTCTTTATTCGATGAGACATTTGAAAGGAGCATAAGCAAATATTGCATGAATTGATAAGATTTTAATCTGCGTCAAATAAAGTGATGCTAATTAAAAAATTTTAAGACTATGGTGTGCAAACAACTTGTGCTCAGGAAGGAGAAAATTCAAATAACTGAAAAATGTATGCACACGAAATAAGAGAATATTCATTATTAGCGTTGTTCTAAAAATTTCGTGTTACTCATTTTTTCCTGCGTTTAACAAAATGAGGAGTCTTCATGTTTTAGTCGTCACTGTGGTCGTTATTTTAAATTCTATCAGTAAGTATTGTAAGATTGTATCTTTAAAACAACTAACAAGTGTCCATTTTTTCAGCCCGTTTGAAGTCTTATCAAACTCAATGCGTTTAGTTTAATAAATAAAAACTTACCTCGGTAGATTTAGTTTTGATTTCTTTTCATGGAATTTGGAAGTTAATTTAAAATTAGCTTGAAGATTGCGTCTTCAAAAAACGAAATTAAGCATAATTTTTATTGTTTCATTTAAAAGTCATGAAATTGAAGTTTAGAAGCAGAAAAAATTGAAAAATTTTGATTACTTTTTAAAAATAAACAAAATAAATTATTGAAAAGTTAGGAAGTTTAAGTTTCCAATTATTATATTTGACTTTTTAAGCTTTGTTGCTCTCTGAATCAAATTTAGCCAAATTTAACTAATTTCCAGTGGAATCTTACAAATTCGATTAGCTAAAAGTACGTCCTTAAAATTAGTAGAAAATTACTGATTCGAGATATTTTCTCATTCAATACTAGAAAAATAACTGCTTGGTAAACTGGGAAACGTGAAAAATACAAAAGTCTAATAAAATAAGGCAATAGTGAATTATTCTTAACTATATTCAAACAATAAGAAGGCCATATTCGGAAATTCTAAAAGTGACGTAGCCTGTCTGAAATGTAACAACATTGACTTTTTATTGTTTAAACAAAGTTAAGTTCAATTTATTATGCATATCCAGGACTCTCATGAGAGACTTTTCGACATAATTCTGTTTTCCATTTAAAAAATGTTTGGTGGTTCTGAATTTTTCTAGTTTTCCATAGAAAATATTCTGAATCAGAAAATCTATAGAAAACATTCACAGCCTAAAAAGGCTGTGAATGAATAATGGCTCGTCATACGAGAAAATATAACAAAATTTAAAAAATTTATATTGCTTCGAAGTTTAACAAAAAAAATTGTTTGAATCAATGCCGATCATTGAAGGTCTTTATTTATAACAATTGTTATAAAAAATGAAGCAAGAGAGTTTATAAAGAATAAACAATTTTATATATAGTAAGTACAGATTTTGCAACAGTTTTTGGGAAAATTATGAAAATGGTTGGCCTGTATGATTTTTTATTAACCAATGAAAAGCCTTTTTCTACTTTAAAATAACAATTTTTTAACAACAATTCACTGAGAAAAGTTTTTATTCGGTCGGAATTTTGATTTTTGCTTTCAAGATTTTTATCCTCTATATAGCTAATTATTAAATCTAATTATGAAATTATGCAAATCTGTCAATTTTTGTTAAAAAGTTATTTTTATTTTTTAAGGCTGTAAGTTGCGAACTGTTTTTACGAGTACTAACAAAACTGCAAGAGGAAAAAAACTTTTATTCTTGCTCAGAGATGCGAAAAACTATTTTTAAAGCATTATGTTTAATAAATAATGAAATTGTGAAACAATGGTTTAAACCGAAAACTGACAGGATTTCGAAGAAACAAAGGTATTCTTAATTTAAAGAATTTTTTTACCTTTAATTCTTTAATTTAATTTTTTACATGAAAAGATAATTTTTTTGATTTCGACAAAATAATTTTTTTTAAATTCAAGAATCCTCAACAAAAAAGATGATTTTTCAAAAAAACAAATTTATTTTTAACAGAAAAAAAAAGAATTTTGAACAAAAATCAAGAATTCTCAACCAAAAAGTTAAATTTTTAAAAAGTAAATAAATTACTTTTAGTTTCCAAGAAATTAATTCTACTTTAAAACCTATAGTTGTTGAATTTGCAACCGAAAAAAAATTTGTTAACCAACTTCCAAAATTGTGAAATAAGAAGATGATGTTTCAACAAAAAAGATAAATTTAGAAACCAAAATATTAATTTACCACGGAAAAAGACGAATTTTCAATAAAGAATTCTAAAACAAAAAGTTAAATTTTTAAGAAATAATTAAACTTTTTAGTTTTTAAGAAAGGATTTCAACTTTGAAACCTAGTTCATTAATTTTTAACAAAAAAAGGTGAATTTTTAAACAAGAAGATTAATTTACTATAAACAATATGCATTTTTAATAAAATTCAAGAATTATCAACCAAAAAGTTAAATTTTCAACTAAAAACATAAAGTTTTAGAAAAAAAGATTAATTTCATAACAAAAAAGGGAATTCATTATTTGCTTCCCTCCCTAAGCTGATAACGTAGTTTATGGACGATCCCTTATAGGAATTTACAATTTTACTCCTGAAAGAGACATTAATGCCAGCGCGGCACTATTGAGAAAGGGCTTCCGAAATTCGTGCGCGATCGAGAGCGTGACAGCGTTGGGGGAACCCTATTTATTTTTGACCAAAGAAGAAGAATTTTGAACTAAAAAAGATCAATCTTAAAAAAATGTAAAAATTAAATTTTCATTTGAAAAATTTATTTTGAAACAAAAAAACGCTTTTTCAGAAGACAGTTAAATTTTCAATCAAATACATAAGTCTTCTTTTAAAATCATAACTTTTTTTAAACGCTGTTTAACTTGCTGACTTTAGAGTTTCCTGGGCTTCCGTTTACTCTTACCATTTCTGTTAACATGAATTCGCGTTTTCTTTAATATACTGTCCTTGTATTATTAATGTCCGTTTGGCCTTTCCCTACTACATGCCCCTTACTTTCTCTCATTTCTTCGAGTCTCATCATCTAGCTTGCCCCTTGTCCACTTCCATCCAAGATCCACCTTACCTTATCATCCACATTCTCACCATCCGTTTCCTCTGCCATACATCTCTCTAAAACATGCCCCCATGATTCTATCGCGTAATAACAGACTCTACGTCTTCTTTCCTCTTGATCCATCGAGTACCTGCATTCTCTCAATCCTTCTCCCATCCTAAATCGTAAAACGTGGTTACATTTACTCTCCTTTTTTACCTTTCTTAAATATTCTGCATCTTCTTCAGCCTTTAATACCTTATACCACCTGTTATACTTAGATTCCACGCTTTTCTTCCATCTTTCATCCCCCTCTTTAGCTATCATTCTCTTTGTTTACTACTTCCCATAGACAAGCTTGTGCTATCCTGCTTCCCTCCCTCCTTGTTAGCTGCTCCCCAAAGTACCATGCTCTCTTCATTTGTCTAATAACCATTTTATCTCTACCTAATTCCTCCCTCAGGATGTATCCTGGACAGCTCCAGCTCGCTCCCATTACCCATCTCAAGAATCTCTCCTGCATACATTTCCACTTCTTTGTGCTCCGTAACTTAGTATTGACCACACTAATACATCAAACATCCACAGTCTCATCTTGCAGTCGTCCTTAAATCTTCTTTTTCCCATACCCCAGACCTGCCCCATTACTGTTGTCGCACATTCTATCCTTCTCCTTACCTGTAGTTCAACCCCGCCATTTGACTCAAACCAGAAGCTTAGGTAACTAAATTCCTCGACCTGTTCCACTTTCACCCAGTACATCTTCCATTCATATCCTACTTTTGTCCTTCTCTTCCTAAAATATATCATCTTCATCTTACTTAAATTTGCACTTAAGTCCTTAATTCTTACATACACCTCAAACACTCTCATTATAAGACTCATCCCTCTCACGTCATAGTAGTGGACTCAGTTGGCACCCTTGCCTAAGCCCCCTTTCACTACAAAAAACCTCCCCCTTTTCTTTTCCAATCCTAACCCTTATCTTACTCTCTTCTAATATCTCCTTTATCCTCTCGAATAACCCTTCATCCACCCCCCTCACTTTCATAACCTGTCATGACGCCTTTCTGTTTACCGAGTCAAACGCCGCTTTAAAGTCTAAAAATAAGGCCACTAGTTTTCCTTTCTTCCTCCCTAAGTTCCTATTCACT
Organism: Acraspis erinacei; assembly: GCA_035041075.1. Classification (NCBI taxonomy): domain Eukaryota; kingdom Metazoa; phylum Arthropoda; class Insecta; order Hymenoptera; family Cynipidae; genus Acraspis; species Acraspis erinacei. Next base: position 28,859,451 of record JAWWLR010000128.1, on the reverse strand, counting down.
ATATAATTCAGTACGCAGATTGAGTCTACTGTTCCCATCCATTTTCTGAAGCCCTTCTGATTGTGTGAAATCATCCCTTTCTCTTCCACCTCCCTTTCTAATCTCTTTCTGAGTATCTCCGTATATATTTTATAGCCCGCTCCCCTAGTGATTCCCCTATACTCCTCCACATTCTTGCCCTCTCCTTTCTTAATTATCGGTACCACCAACCCTGTCCTCCACTCCTTAGGTCATCCTTCTCCTCTCCAAACCTTGTTAAATACCTCCCACATTTTCTTTCTCACCCGTTCCCCGCCAAACCTCAAAGCCTTGTACACAATATCGTCCTCTCCTGTTGTCTTGTTTCTTTTGAGCCTCGCTATCGCTCTATTCACTTCCTCCCTACTGATCCCGTTATCTATATCATCTTCCCCTTCTATTACCTTCCTCTTTTCACCTAATACCTTATTTTCCACTCGACCCAACAGTCGCTTAAAGTACAGGGCCCACTCATTCATCTCGATTTCCTCATTGATGCCCTTCCTTCCTCCTCATTCCCTCTTGAGCACCTCCTATTCCCTCCCCTCCCTGATCGCCTTTTCCACCTCTTCTATATACCTACTTTTCTCTAACTGCCATTTATCACTTAACAATCTTTCATGTTCTCTCTTTCTCCTATTATATTCTTATTCCCCTATCTCCCCTTTTCTCCTCTTTTTTACATTTTCTTTCTATTTTTACTCTCCTTACATTCTGCATCCCACCATCCGATTTTCATTCCCTCTTCCTCTTCTCCTGGCCTTTCCTCTTCTTTTATCCTCTCTGTTCGTTCTTTTACCTTGTCAAGGCGCATGTCCACCTCTTCCCCATAAAATCCTCTAATCTCCTCGTTCTCCATTCTTTCTCTAAATTCTCTCCATTTATCCTCCCCCATCTACCCATTATCCATTCTCTTCCTTATTTCTTCTTCTGCTAGAATGTAATATATCACAGTCTCCCCTTTACCTGTAACCTTAACTTCCCCTTCCTCACCTCTCCCTATATTTCCATTCCATTAATACCTTTATTCTTCTCGCCATCATGCCCTCCCGCTTTTCTTCTCGCTCTCCCACTCTTTCATCGCCCATGAGCTCCTTTTAAACCCCTGACATCCTGCTTCCCATCCCCCTTCCCTTCTCATGAACTTTCGTTTCAAGCCCTTCCAATCCTTTTCATCTACCCATGTTTCACTCAGTATTAGCACGTCCCACTTTTCAATAGCCTCCCAGAACCCCTCGTTCTTGGTTTTTAACCTTGAAACATTCCAGAAAGCCAAACTTACTCCATTCTTTTTTTCCTTTCCCCTCCTCATTCCTGTGCTCAGTTTTTCTTCTCTGGTGGAAACCCTGCCTCGTCTTTGATACTCTCATTACCTTTGTTTACCCTTCTTTCATGTATTGTTCCTCTTCAATTCGTTCACTCTTTCCCCTAAGTACCCTTTTTCTTTTCATAATTTCTCTCTTCTTCTCCTCGCTTCCCACTTTCACTATGAGCACAACCTGTTTTCCCTTCTGTGTTTCTCACCAGCACCTTTATCGCCTCCACTCTCACCTAAGCTTCAATATCGTTTATCAGCTTCTCTACATCTTCCTTTCCCGAATCACTTTGTACTTTCATTCCTTTAATTACTATATTTCGCTTTCTTTTCTCTCTCTCTTCTCCTTTTAGTCTTACTTCTATTTCATTCAGTCGTCTGCGCATTCTCTAATTTTCCTCCAGCAGTTTCTTATCATCCCCCTTGACTACGTCTCTTACTCTCACCTTTCCTTTTTTCACTCCCGCATTCTAGTTTCCTGACCCACTCTTCAAGCAAAATCATTTCACTTCTCCTTTCTTTCTGACTCTCTATCTGTTCACTCTCTATGCTATCCAGTTTCCGAAATACCTCCTCTTTCTCGGCTTTCCACAGAGCATCCTATTCCTCCCATTTCTTTCTCATTTTTTCACTTCCTCCCTTCTGTCGTACTTTCTGATTTTCCCCTTTCAAATCTAACTGGTCTCTATCCCTTTTATTGTCCTCCGACTTCTGATCTTCGCTACTAGTGATCGGTGGTTGTCGCCAATTCTCAAAAAACCCATTCGCGTTCGTACTATGCAAATTGTCCGCTCTCTGTAGCCTTTGCACGTCCGTCCTTCTGCCTCGTTTCCTTGCTACTCTCTCTCTCTCTCTCTTCCCCGCTCTTATGGAGCTTGTCAAATACCTCTGCCTCATTACTACTTTCGTTACTGTCAATCCTACCTTTTACGTTCTCGCTCGCCTCAGGCGCTTGCATAGTTTCGCTGGTTAATCCCGACCCACTCTTTGTTTCCGTCTCCTGCTATCCTCTCTCTCTGTCCTTTCTGGACTTCCTGTCACCGGCATGTCTGTCACGTATTCTTTCTACGTTCCTAACCTGAAAATCCTTCTCTTCCAATTTTGACAATTATATAACATTCACCGCCTTTTTGTCAATCCATTCACTCTCACTTATTCCGTAACCCTTCAAATAGAACTAATTTAATAATTACTAAAAATATATAAACAATAAAAAAATTTTAATTATAATTAACTATATATATATATATATTTAAATAACCAAATATAAATAATTTAATAATTACTTTCAAAAAAAGGTAAACAATAAAAAAAGTATTTAAACAAAATTTTATTTAAATTAGCTATATATATATATATATATATATATTTGTTAAATAAACAAATATAAAAAATCTACCATTAATTTTTCAATTTAAAATTTTAATTAACTATATATATATATATATATATATATATATATTTTTAAATAAATAAATAGAAATATTTATATAACAAAAAAATTTAATTTTTTTAATTGCTTTTCAAAAAAAATATTTTTGTTTAATTTTTATCAACCATGCCTGAGTAAAAAAATTTTAATTCGATTATCTATATATTAAAATAATGTTTTATTTTAATATTTACCTTTTCACCAATTCTTTGGCAGATAGATGGTCATCCCTCCAACAAGCATGGTGTTCAAGTGCACCATCCAATATGTGTCAGGCGTTAAATAGTAAAATGGCGGAAAACCCACCTGAATCAAAAAGAAATAAAATTTTAATTAATCTAAGAATTACAAATATATCAAACTAAAATGTTCAAAAATACATATAATATACCCTACTTCTTCTATTTTTCCGTTCACAACCTTCGATTTGCGCCCTTTCACTGTATAGTCATTCTCAAGTCCTTCATTGAGAAATCTCAAGTTCTTTACAAATAGATTTTCCTTTGTATAATCGGGATTCAAAAGCAACTTTTTCGGAATTTCCAAATGTCCATCAATAATCGTACAGAACTTGCTCCCATCATAATACGCCCCATCTGAGCCATGAATCCGAAACTCATCTCGGAGTTGTTCAAATAAGAATTCCTTTTGGGGATTTTCGAAGGATCCCAAAAATGGTGGCAAATGCATATATATAGTTCTCCCATGGATGAAGCTACGCACTGCTATCACGGACAGTCCTGGCCCTATCGATATCACTAATTAAAGTAACGTCGAACACCATATTAAGAACTTAGAGAAAATGGCAATACATAACTCGATATTTGTACCAACCGTACTATACGGAAGTTAGACATGGACCTATCAAGAAAAAGATAAGAGTAAAATTAACGCGATTGACATGAGATTCCTGCGCATAATATGCGGG
>JAWWLR010000128.1:28819796-28830421 GCA_035041075.1 Acraspis erinacei | reverse complement strand
TATAATATTTCATGATTGCGGTTGGAAGCTTCGGAAATTTAAAGAGATTGAGAGACGTATTTAGTCTTTCACGTGTTTTTTTTTGCATCACCAAGCATGAATGTCATCTAGAGATTCGAGATCTAGATCTCGAATGTTTCGATAGTTTTAATTAGATAAGAGGTTTCTCGATGGAAAGAAATATCTGTTGAGCCAAAGAAATTTATTTGTTTTAAAGAAATTGTTTTTTGGTAAAAAGGATTTTTTTCCATTGAACATTATTTTCTCCTTTTTAAATATATATTCGATAAAAAAATTATCGTAAAGAAATGATTTCATTAATTAGGGGCGAATATTTTTCTGATTTTTAAAATCATCTGAGCGATAGTAACGCGTTCATTGTAAAATCAGTCCATTTTCAGCCTTCGATACAAACATTATCTTCTAGAATATGGTTAATAATTTAGATTCTGATGCGGACTCAATCATTTTAGAAATCTGATGTGCACTAGAGTATATCGAAACTCCAGTTTTTAATTTTTGGGGTGTGGCTGGAGGGGGGAAGTGGTGAAACCATTCCAAATGGAAGTTGAACAAGTTTGACTCCGATCGGATAATATTTACTATCCCGGCAGCGCCCTTGAAATTTTGATTAAAACATCCACATTTGCTCGTAGCTAATCATATCTACCCGCACTTCAAAATCAATAAACAATTCTCAATAAAATTAAATTTTCACAACATTATCCAAAGAATAATTTTCAAATATTTCAAGTTTTAATTTCAATTCCTCCTTCCAATGGCACACATTCATAATTGATTTTAACAATTCAACATTCTCAACGACTTCCGTTCTCGACTTAGGAAATTTATGGGGATTTTGGGTTTTTAAGGCGGGCGCCAAATTTGTGAGGGATCTCGCAAATTAAAGGAAAGGTGTAGATATTTGGATTGTCGAGAATAGGGGTGAAGTCAATGAGGAAACAATATAAGTAAAATTAAGGTTTATTTAAGCTAAACTTACAACGTTTTAGCGATTACTTCAATAGCCCGAACCGGGCGGTGAAGCCGAGAGCGGGCGAACGCTGGTGGTAGCGGTATCTGGGCGATGAAGCCAAGACACCGGAAGTATCTCCGATGTACCTCAAAGGCAATAGCGTCGGATTCGAAGGTGTCGCTCAGATGGTGGAGGTGCGGTAGTGATGGCACAATTACGGGGTTGGGGATTGGTGATTAGGTACCAACAATGGGTACGTGCGGTGAGCACAACACTGACTGCCCTCGGGCCAGCGTTCCGTTAATAAGGACTGGAGGGGTTGAAAATTTGTTATGATAAACAAAAGGCATTTAAAAAGATGGGTCTGGTCCTAAATTTTAATAACTATGAAATAATAAAAAAATAAATTATTTACCAAAATTCTTTTTCTTAATTATAAAAATCGAGGACCAGATCCAGCTTTCTTAGTGCTTCTTATTTAGTAGCCCAAACTTTCAACTCGATGTGGAAATTCGTGTGGAAATAAGTTAGGAAATAAAAAAGTTTCGGTAAGGTAGCAATCTGGGCACATAACCCACTCTTCACATGGCATTAGTAACACATTTTTCTATACAAACAAAACGTTTCTTGAAACAACAAAAAATTTTCTTGCACGAGGAACACTAAAATTATATTGTTATTTAAAAAAACGATTTTCTCTATGTGCTAATTATTTAACTAATTTATTATTAATTAATTGATAATAAATATAAGCTTTTGTAATTAATTTTTTATAATTTTATTTATAATTAATTAATTATAATTGGTAATTTATTATTATTTAATTAATTTAAAAGTTTAGAACCACAATGCAAAATAAGAAAGTATAAGCATTGAAATATCGATTAGTAAAAATTTCAAATACCGATTTAAAAAAAACTTCCTGGAAGTTTAAGACATTTTGAGCCATTAAAAAAATATTATGTTAGCCACAAATTTAAAAGTGTCGTATAGTTCAATTTTAAATGATTCAAAAAGATTTATGTAATGTAGAAAAAATTATTATAATTTTAAGCAATTTAAGCAATATTCGCTTGCTGTGAATTTCTTGTAATTCAGTAGAATGCTTAAAATTGTTCAAATTTTTATTACAGGAGTACATTGCGGAAAAGAGAGAAGATGATGGATATAAAGTAAAAGAAAGAGAGCAACAGAAAAAAACAAAAGCAAAAATTAGAGAAGCTGAAGGATATAAAGCTAATGAAAGGAAGAAATAAAAAGTAACAAAAGCAAAACTTAGAAAAGATGATAAATATAAAGCGAAAGAAGCGGAGCTGCAAAAAGGTATAAGAATAAGACGAAAAAATCCAGATATTAAGATAAAAGAACAGAAACAACAGAAAGAAGCAAGAAAGAAACAAGGGAAGATTTGGATTTTAGAAAAGAGGAAAATGGAAAAGATAAAAATGCAAAACTTCGCTTAAGATTAAATGCTTTGCACAGTTTTAGAGAAAATTATATGAGGCATTTTAAGATTAAGAAAGATCCGGCGTGTATGGTGAAAAAATTGTCAGATTTAGATGCCGTCTCAGCGTTAACATTTGCAGCATTAAAAAAAATTGGATCTTTAAAACCACACGCATTAAACTCACAATTGCCATTAAAAGGACGCGCTCTAAAAGTTCCATCTTACTTTCGTAGTAGAAGATGAAGACAAGGATGAGCAAGATAACGTTAATGATTGTAAAACAAAAATTAGAACCATAGGGACGCTAAAATAAGTTATAGAGTTGATTACAAAACTGAAGATGATAGAAGTGATATTGAAGAGGAAGTTGCAAATGAAGTTTTAGTTTTAGACAGGAATACAGAATCTGCAAAAGTTGCTCAAATTGTAGCGCCTGGACAAGATAAAAAACCAGTTTCTTGGACAACACCTAATTTAGGCGCACTATGTCATCCTGGAATTTTCGGAGGTTATAATCTTACAGCAGATGTTTAGGACACTGCAACAATCAAATTCGAAGTTAGGCGAAGTGATAGAAGAGCATGCGAAATCAAATGTCTGTTATACTTGGCGTACAAAAAAGTGCATAGTAATCTGTCTGCTCAGGTTAATTTATATTTGCGACAACTTAAAACAAACGAAAACTTAACAGGAGAAAAAATTCCTGGAAAATGATTCGTTGATGACGCGATTAGGCATGACGACGTCTATACGGTATGAAAACAAATTCGTTTTTCGCCTGCAGGTTTGGAAGGTGAGAAGAAGAAAATATTAGCTACGGTGCGGAAAATTGAACAAATAACCCCGGATGTTGATAGTCACGATGTTTAAAAACGCCAAAAATGCATATAATTTATTGACAATTTTATCACTTTTTAATATGTTGAGACCAATCATTGTATGGCTGTGCAGCGGCAAAAACATACTCGAACGTATAATAAAGGTAAAAAGAATAAAATTAAATGTAGATTCGATTATCCACAACAGAAGACGAGTATATATTAGCAATTCGAATTTCAATAAAAAGAGCTAGATTATATTTGAAGAGAAGGACTACATAAGTAGCGATAAATTGTTATAATTTAGATATCCTGAATTTATTTGAGGCTAATATGGACATTCAGTTAATTTTAAATCCGTATAGCTGCGCATCATACGTTGTTATTTATGTAAGTAAAGTAGCTAGCGGTTTGCAAAATTATTACGTCGAACGGTAGAAGATTTGAACAATGACCATGTTGGAATCAAAGAAAAATTAAGAAAATTTGCCAATCGTTTTTTGGATGGTAAAATCATGTCAGCACAAGAGGCTGCATATCACGTTCTGTCTCTAATAGTTCTAAAAGCAGCTGCAAGTCGTCTTTATAAATACCAATCCCAAGAATGAGCTGGGTCGCGTGCTGAAGTCAGAAGTCGAATTCAAATCGTTGAACACTAATTCAGAAGATGTATTAAAAGAAGATTATATAACCAAATATGAAAAGCGAGTAGCTTCAAAAGAAAACGTGAGTCTAGTAGATTTTGTAGCTTTCTCTAAGCCCAGTAAGAAGATGATGAAGATGAGGACTATATTGAAAAAGAAGATGATAAAAAACAACGCGATATGCTAATGATTATTCGATTTAGAAGATATAATCAGAAACAAGATTCCCACAATTATTATAGAGAATAAGTAATGTGATATTTCAAACTGTAAGTTATAATTTGTCTAGATTTCCCAGTGTAAAGAGAAGTTGTAATGCATGTTTTATTGTGCACGCCATCCGGTAAAGCAGCGTTTTTAATAGGCGGTGTAACTTTACACACGGCTTTTAAACTATCAATCGCTCAACATATTCGGCAAATGCCAGATTTAAGTTCAGACCTGGTGAATACTATCCGAGTACAATTGCTTCACTTGAAAGTTTTAATAATTGACGAAAGATTGATAAATCAAAGGCGTTAGCGAAGCTTTTTGTGGAGTATCGGTGTTAGTTGTAGGAGATCTCCATCAAATGCCACCAGTTATGGATGGGCACGAAATAAATATAAGGAATATATGATAAAACATAATATCGATCAAATGCTGACTCCAATTTTAAAACAACGCACCGCGTTGAATATTTCGGAAATATTAGGTTATGAAGTAATAAGAGAACAATTCCCTTTGGAAGCTGCCGAAGGTATAACTATTCATAAAAGTCAAGGTGAAACCTGCAAGTTTGTGTGTTTAGATTTGAAAAAAATCAAAGAATAACAAAATCAATTTTATATGTTGCACTTAGCCGTACAGGAAAATTACGAGGATTGCAAATAAGTAATTGATACAAATACATACATATCAAAATTAATTCATATTAATACTAACAATAGTATATATTTATTGAAACAATACATTTCTCAGGGCCGCTGCGAATAAAGATTAGTGCAAAGTAAGGAATAAATGAAAATATCATCTTATTGGAAAAAATTTGTACTTTATTTTGCAATATCTGAATAAGCAGTCCCGGACCGAGGTAGAGAATTTAATATTATGAATTTTTAAATCATGCTGCAAAGTTAATATAATATTTAATATGATAGAATTTAATGTGTAAATACATTGATCACATTTTACATTCGGATCAACAATGTGACGCGAAAGCGCAAATCATTTAAATGATTTGAAAATTTATCATATATATATTGCAAAAACGACTCCACCTTTTCCAGATTTTCGAAAACAAAATGTCTGATTATATAATTTATTAAAAAAGTACAGAAATTTACATTGAAGTACATGAATTTCCTTCTTCATTTGAAATCAAATACAAATTTAGTAATTTGTGCATAAAGAACACTGCACTAAAAAATTTTTGTTTCTATTATACGCTGCACAGAATCTTGATGAGAAGTTCTTGCATAGGAAATCCATACTATAATATAATTTATAACTGAACATAAAAAAGTTTAAATCAAACCTATTTTAAATGTAATAATATCCAGTTAAATGTAAACACTTATATTTGAACTTAAATTTTCGGAGGTTTATGCATAAACGCGCGCGTTTAACAAAATTTGTTCGCACTATGATAATATTGTGGTTTACAAACGTAATACTCTGTAAATCTTTTTGATACATCCCAAGGGGGTTGATGGGCACTCCGCCATTTCTTCTGTGGTCAGTGCTGCAACCGCGCCGCTATTCATGTTTATTTTCACTCGTTCTGGGACCACAAAAATAGAGGCAAATATTGAACTAATACTTCTAATGCTTCTTTCTGATTTATGTACTATTGCACAGACGTCGCCATTGGAGGATGATAATACAACTTTTTCTCTGTTTTCCAGGGGATCCAGAATACGATTTTTTGCTTTCAATCGAATTGGCTTATCTGGAGGAAAAACGTATATTCGGAGCTCGAATGTCCGATTCGGATAGTTGTGGGGAATAAGTCGAATAAAGGGAAGATCTTCAAATTTATATCCAAGTACTCTGCAAAATCCTATCCTGAGAGTAGGAGACGTCCATCTATCACCAATAGGTGTTTCAACAGGTGGTGGGGACCTGGCAGGATCATGATGTGTGGCTAGAGAATGAGTCCTGTCTGGAGAATGTCTGCCAGGAGACGATGAAGAAGGTCCACCGACGAATATAGGATCACACTTTTGTTTAAATTACCCACACAGTCGTATGTTGGTACACGTATGGTGAAGTGAATTTTTAAATTGTTTAAATTGACAATGTTCTTTTTATAAATGGAAAGTTTAGTATCTAAAAGATTTTAGAATCACCTATTATAAACTGAATAGTTTCATGATTGAGAAATTTAACTCGAGGAACTTAACATACCAAATTCCAAGTGACACTTATTGATTAAATATCTTTGTGAAATGTAGAAAAATATAATTGGAAATGTAAAAAGTTATTCTTGAATATTAATTTGAAAAGTTCTGCGCATCAGTGAAGACATAAAGGACGAGCGCAAACTTCAGTCTGACTGTCGCACTCGTTTTTATTAAATCTAAGAACAAATATTAATGAATTTCGGTGTACGCACTTATTACTCCATATATATTTGCGATTAGTTCATGGGTGGTTACTGGATATTCTGCGATTTCTTCTGCGGTCAATTCTTTAACCTCACCGTTATTCATGTTTATTTTTGCCCTTACTAAGAGCTTAGTTTTTTTTGTAATATTGCGCATACGTCACCATTGGACGATGATAAAACGATTTTTTCTCCGATTGGCATAATATTTTGGGCACCAGTTCTTGTTTTCAATCGAATTGATTTATCTGTAGTAAAAGAGTATCTTCGGAGTTCGAATATCCGCTTTGGATTGTTGTGGGGTATAAGGCGAATAAATTCAAGATCTTCAAATTTAAATCCAAGTATTTGAGCAAAAGATTGGCTGAGAGTAAAAGATCTGGAACTGTCACGAAGACGTGGTTCGGCAGGCAGTCGAGATCTGGCAGAATAATGAGGGTTGGCAACAGAATGAGACGTGTCTGGAAAGTGTCTGCTGCGAGAAGAAGACGAACGTCCAGAGCGATGAAAACTAGGATTAGGGCTATCATCAGGCAAACGCCAGACTGCAAACTTAATTCTGAAACAAGAAATACATGATTAAGTTTCTGACACAATCGTATGCTGGTGCATCCCGAGTTGATAATGAGGTTGGCATTGATGGGCTCAATTCTATAAATGCCTATAACTTTTTCTCGTTCAAATACTTTGGTGTATATAAACTTTTAAAATGAATTGCATTTTTTAAGAGAATATATTCATATAGAAAATTAAATCTTAAATCCATTTTTATTTTTACAAAAAACTCGTAACGTATAAATTTGTGTTTTTGCTGCCGAAATATATAAATAATTGATAGGAGAAGATCATTCGTACCCTAAGTCCGGAGAAAACGATACTTGATGTAACTGTGGCATGCGCACTGTCAAGGTTAATTTATGTTGCACGGCAAAGATACCCTGGCATTACCGTCAGGTTTACACTTTTTTCTGTGTTACCAAAAGTTCTAAAATTTCTGCCTGAAAGATGCTTATTTAATACATTCATGTCGTCAAGGTCATGGGTAGCCATGCGCATTTTTAGAGACAAGAAGCGTCCAGTGTTAAAGCTGTTCATAAAAATATAAACATATCAACGAATGATAATCGCATTACCTGCAAGAAGTAACTGAAAATATATTTTCAGTTTATTCTCAAAAAAAATAAATGGAGTCTATTCATTCAGACATTTAAAAGAATATATTTGTATTTTAAAATAGATCAAATAATTGAAAGTAACAACATAATTTTACTTGTGTAAAATTGAGGTTCTCGATCGAGAAATTCGCCCAGCGCTCGAGATCTTGTGAAATTATTGTCCAAACGTCTTGGGGGACGGAAATTTTTAAAGTCTCAAAATGAATCTTTTTTATATATAGGCTTATAGAGAGTGATGAGAGAGAACTTTTTCAATTTTATGTTTTCTTATCAGATGAGTATTTTTAATTATAAGCTTGAAAAACTAAAAAAAATCGGTCCTAAGTTCAATTACTTAAAAAAAATAAATCATCGTAAGTTGGGCAAATATTATCGGAATTGTTTGAAGCTTTGATGTGCACACTAAATATACCCTAGCGATGCCTAAAAACTGAAGAAAATACGGAAAATTGCCTATTGTTTAATAAGATTTAATTGCAAATTGAAACCGATCGGTAACCTCGTTTTTTCCAGATTCACCGACAAAAAGTATCGAGGGAACTTTAGAGTTGAAACAACTTTCAGTGAGACATTTGTTCCTTATTACAAAAGGAAGTTTTTTGGACATTTTCAGATTAATTCAGTTAAAACTAAAGGATATATCCATTTTAAAGAAAGCAGACCACGCTCCCTGCGGCTAGCACGCTGCCTGATGGCGTTGAGTGCTCACTGAGCTATCGTTGACGGCGTTGTATGCTTTCTTGTAAAATGGATATTTCCGCCAATTTTGAATGAATCGATGTGTAAATGAAAGTTGTTTCAACTCTAAAGTTCCCTCGATACTTTTCGTCGGTGAATCTGAACAAATGAGGTTACCGATCGCTTTCAGATTGCAATTAAATATTATTAAACAATAGGCAATTTTCAGTATTTCGTTCAGTTTGTAGGCATTGCTAGGGTATATTTAGTGTCTACATGAAAGCTTGAAACAATTGCGATAATATTTGCCCAATTTATAATGATTTATTTCTTAAGAAGTAATGAATTTAGGGCCGAATTTTTATAGTTTTTCGAGCGCTGGGCAAGTTTCTCGATCCAGAACATCAATTGTATATTAATTTGTCTCATATTTTTTGAAAAAACCTTGAATTCCCACCATTGTGGGCCACAAATCTATGATTCCGTGAAACAAGATAAACATTTTACGGAGGGAATGATACGAATGTTATTAGCTGCGGCTGTCAAAGAATTTAATTTTCACTTGTTTACTATGACCCTACATACAAAACAAATGCGACTTATTAGGTGAAAATTATAACTTGAGATGAAATCTATTGGTTTTGCGGCCACGAGAAATAACTAAATTGTTCTGAAACTATCAAACACTTAGAATAAAATAAAATTTTGATTTCGCGTAAGCAGAATAATAATTGTTTTCAATCATTAGCACCACTGAGTTACTACAGAACGGCTATTAGTGCTGTGGCTAATTGGTGCAGGGCACCCGCCTCTTAGGACTTTCTACAACCCAACCAATACTTTCTATCCCATTTTCGTTTTGGAATGTTTTTTAAGAGAGAAAAAAGCTTTTTCATAGCCTAATTAAAAAATGTAAAAAATTCCGATTCGGGAGAACAACTAAAAAATGTCTTTTAAAGTGAAAAATCAAGGTGAAATAATACTTTCATCATATAATGTTATTTTGATTGCAAACCCTGATAAAAGACCTTTCCCAAACCATCATAAAAAAGTAAAATTGCATAACTGTATCAGGAGTTATGCAGAAGAAATTAAAACTATGATAACGTTTATTTTACAAAAATACTTATATGTTATTCACTCTAAAAATCATAGTATATCATACATCCTTCTGTGAATCTCATCAAACAATTTCCGTATTGCAACTGTTTTTAAAAAATGTTAATAAAAGTAAAGATAATTTTTTAATAATTATTGCAAAAAAGCCGCATCTTTTAATTCTGGCGAGACCCGTTAGGTAAGAAAACAGTGTCTACACAAAAATTTCCGTAACTGCAAGAATTGTAACACGGAGGCTCGAATACGGCCCCCAAAATTACGCAAAAAAGCAGTATCTTTCAGACATTGCGCTTTTGCTTAACTTATTGTAAATTGCAAAATGAACACAAATAATTATCAAAATTGTGAAAAGTAAGCAATATATGAAATATATTGCGAAGTAAATCCTACTTCGCCCAGTTGTTGATTGCTGAAGAAAGGTACAAGCAACAATTTTTGTTTAAATTTGAAAATACTTGTTTACAAGGAAATTTTCGACTTTTTGAAATAATTTTTATTGGTTTATATTTCAAAAGATGTTAATAATTGGAATTATTATTTATATAATATTATTGAAATGTAATTTTAATGTTATTTCGAGCATGTAATCTGATACTTCGTAATATGACACTACGTGATATGATATTTTTAATATCATATTCATCATCTTAAAAATAGCGATTTGAATGTTCATTTGTAAAACTTTTTAATCTTTGACACCTTAAAATGAACTTATTTTTTGCTCTAAATGCTTATATTCGAAAATATTTGGTTTGATACTTGTTCATTTTTCGAGCTTTTGAATTTCACAACGTAGTAATTTCAAATGCAGATATTAAAAGTATCAGCGCAGTTTCAGATAAACATATTTCAAAATTGTAAAATTTTATTGTAAAACCCTTAATAATCAGTTTTAAATATAATACTTTTAGATTTCAATATTCTAAACTGTGTTTTTCCAATTTTAAACATGCAAAATTCTCTGGTTTCTTAAATTCTACAAAATTGTAGAGTATCAGATCAGAAGACTTGATAATTGCACACTTTTCAGTTTCAAGGTCACAATTCGCGCCCAAATGATCAGAACGCCTCAAGCGAAATGATCATGTGGTCAGTTACGATGACTAGGATTGGTAATTTTAGTAGCAATGTATGAAAGTAAGTGGGGAGCACCTTCCTTCGAATTTTGATCGAAACGGGAA
>JAWWLR010000128.1:28721013-28739088 GCA_035041075.1 Acraspis erinacei | reverse complement strand
AGAGAGCAGGGTAAGATATTCTTTTTACACTATTAACAAGCAAAATATCAATTAAAAACTTTAAATACATCATGCTCTCCTACTGCAAATTCCCACATGGGCACCCATATTTTAAATGATTGAGTGCAAATAGTGTATATTTTAGGTTAGGTTACAGTCAAACTGACAGAGTCAAAACAGACAGCTCGCTTACTTCAATATGACCATTTTATAGAAAAAGAAATACGAAGGGCACTTACCTCCACTATTACGGCAAATAATAAGCAACATTTAATTAATACTATACTTCTTTCTTTCGAATCACTTTCGCAACCCTTGTGACTCAAAACAAACAGCCGGTTTAACACAATCCATGCCACATCTTAAACATATACTTTTGTTGTACATTACCCTAATTCTCTATAAATTACAATTAACAATTGCACAATAACAATTATTCTATCATTTATCGATACTTTATCTTATAAAACAATTAATTTCTTAATTATTAATCTTTTTCAGATTTAAAAACTCCCGCCATTAAAATGATTTTTCACGATTTTCAGCAGTCGGAAAAACCGAGGTGTGAACGGCCGCTTGCTTGGACAAGCATGCAGGCTGCCTGCTTGCAGAGGCATGAAAGCAACTTAACACTGCTGGACCGCTAGCTACATGCTAACTACACAGTCAACTGTGGAGTATGGGGCATAGAAAAAGAGGTGAAATGGAGAAAATCTGTCTGTCCTTTTCGAAAGATGGCGATTGGTGATTGGTGGACGGATCCTTTTCTAATGAAAGCAGATGGAAGATGAGTCAAACCAATCACTATACTTAGAAAAAAAAAGGTAGATTTTCCCCATTTTCTATCTTTTTCTATTCCCTATTTAAATTTTGACGCCCGCAGCTAGCAGTCCAGTATTGCAGTCGATGGAGATTATAATATTTCAAGTTGTGTTGTCAGCTGATAAGATATCTGCAAGCCGAAAGTAAAAAAATAATAACAACTGCATGGGACGAAGCTTGACTTATTTTATAAATTGCAAAAAACTTATTTTTCTCTAAAAGTATATTTGGTGATTATTTTTTGTTTTTAAAAAGCTACTTAACTGAATAATAATATCATTACAAAACTTGTTTATCGATTTTATTATTTAATTAAACCGGTTCATGCCAAACGGCCACAAATTTTGTATGGGTTTCAAGTTAATATTTATCTGTATAATGATAAGTAAAAAAAATTTCAAAACAATATTTTCTAATGTATTTTTGTCCGGAATCTTCAAATCTGCTATTAGTTTTTTCTCTGACTTCATTTTTTCAAAGTGGTGGCTGATTTACAAGGAAAAGTGATTTTTTATATTTTTTTGACCCTTCCACGTAATTGTTAATCATGTTCCCGTTTCGGATCAACGAGCGTAAGAATCCTGTGGAATAATCGCCATAGCTGAAATTTAAGCCGCGCAGGATGTCCTAATTCAAAATGGCCGATCCAATATGGCTGCTTTTACACTTGTTTTTTACGTTTTTATCAGTTTTTTTTATGTTTTCAGCCTATGACGTTTACTTTTCAAATCGATTTATCATTTTTATATAAATTTGATATAGATTATGCGAAAAAACAGTAATGTAAGATGATATGGAATTCAAAGTGGCGGAAAATATCATATTTTCCTTCATTCTATCAATTGTTTCTTAGAAAATCAAACGTCTTTGTAATTAATATATTGTTATTTTGAACTCGCCTGCATCAAAGATATTATAATATCTTTGCCTGCATCGAATTTACCTAAAGTTGTAAATACAATAAAAAATGTATCTCATCTACCAATTCAAAATGGCCGTTCCAATATGGTGGTTTTCATAAACATTTATTTTTGAATTTATTTTGAATTTTTCAATTCTTTTAGTCATGTTTACACTAACACACTACACTAATTTAATATTTTTTAAACTGTCCGTTCGCCGTGAATTTTACGTTGTCCAACATTCACCGGAACATTTTTCTCCATCAATAAATATAGTAATCTATCTAGAACACTTCTTACGAGGAGGTCGACGGTAGTGGAAAGTCTTTTATACCACTCTACCCTCAAAATCTCAACTTTGATATGATTTTCCGGCTTTCATGGTATAAAATACTGTTCGATACTTGTGTGAAAGGTGATTTTAGCACACTTGACTTTTCTCACTCGCTTCGCTCGTGCGAAAAACGTCTTCTGCGTTAAATAATCATCTCTGACACACGTATCGAAATGTACTATTCTTCAACACATGCGTGACAACCGCGGGTTTTCGAGCGTGTGAAGCGCGCTGCAAGTTGTTGTTTGTTGACCTGGGAAAAGAACTCGAGAAAAGGGAAAAAAACGCATAACAGGCGAAAAAATGGGGGAAAAAACTCGAAAACAGGGAAAAAACTCGACAACAGGGAAAAAAACTCAAAAGGTATTTTTGTATTTTTATATTGGTGTTTTTAACTCACTTGCAAATTTGAAATGAAGAACAATGTGTAATCCTCCGCCATTTTGAAATTTCAAGCATTTCTTATTTTTTCCCGATTTCTGAAATCCTTTTCATGAAAAAATAACAAATATACTTGAAAAATAAGCATCACGACTAAAAGAATTGAAAAATTCAAAATAAAATCAATAATAAATGTTCATGATAACCACCATATTGGAACTTCCATTTTCAATTGATTGATGAGATACATTTTTCATTGTTTATACAATTTTGGGTAATAACGATGCAAGAAAGTTCCAAAACACAACATATTAAGTGTAAAAATGTGTGAATTTCTAAGAAAAAATCGATAGAACCAAAGAAAATATGATGGGCATGATTAACCAGTACTTTAAACGGATAAAAGAATAAATAAAATCACGTTTTTTTTTGTAAATCAGGCACCATTATGAAAAAATGGAAAGTCAGTGAAAAAAACTAATAGCAGATTTGAAAATGACGGACAAAAATATGTTAGAAAATATAATTTTTAAATTTCTTTACTTATCCCGCAGAAAAATATTCACTTGAAAAATTTAAAAAATGTTTGGCCGTTTGGCATGAAACGGGTTAAATAGCTTTTAAAAAACTAAAACCAATATGCAAATGCACTTATGGTAAAGAATAATTTTTATTTTTATTTATTAAAAATAGTCCCGTCCTATATATTTTTGACAACAACCGGGCTGAAAGTTAGGTTTTTGTTTACGATATGGGCAATGGATTAATTGCGTAACTGGACGGCTAACTAAAGTCAGAAATCCATAAAAACGTATGCAATGAAAAATATGGAACATAAAGGTGTTTTTAATGTAGAGGGTTTTCGATTAACAAATGTATCTTTCTGAAAAATAAAAACACAGAATTGAACTAAAAGCTAATGATAACAAATAAATGGCTGAATCTTTTTATATGGACATTTTAAAATTATGGTAATTTATGTAGGTTTAGAAAATTAATGGAAATTTATGTTGATTTATGAAATTTACGAAAATGTTTGTATATATGTGATAATTGATGAAATTGATAGAAGTTTATGAAAAGTTACCGGTAACTTTTACTTTTTACTTTCACCGGTAGCAGTTCTGCTGAATGCATGCACAATTGTTGTCCTTAATTATTATACATGTGTAAGAAATGTAAAACCAAAGATTCTAAATAATAACCTGATCATTTTTCCTCTGAAAAATGTTACTAATTACATGAATTATTTTTCTAATTATTTGCTTATTTGTATATTACAAGTTCATGAAAAAATTAATTTTAATTACATTATAATATACGTTATATAAATCAAAATTTATATTCAATTCAAATCTTAAATTCCATTTTACGATTATTATTGGACTACTCTTTAATCCATGTTTTCCCTTCAGTATTCATGGAAATCTATTGGAAAACGGTTTTAAATTATAAGATGAGTACCATTGCTCTAATTTTAATAATTTGTTCAGGAAAATAAAATTTCTTTACTAATAAAATAAAAAGAAGTTGTCTAGTTTCATTGCCCACAATCGAAATACAAGGAGTGATGGGGCAACTAGCGCTGTGCTGGAGATATGAGGAACTAATCAACTTTCGCCATCTTGTTCTCATATGTACAGGGCTGGTTTCCTCTGCAACTGGACTGTGCCAACCCTGTGAAACTGGTAGTGCTCGCGCATGTGTATTGCGTACAAACCAATTTACCGCGAAAGTGCGCGAAAGTGCGCGAAAGAGGAAAGAAAGCAAGCGTCTCAAGGTTTGAAGTGGTTTTTACAAGAGTATTTATATCGTTCATTGATCAACTATAATTAAGTACATAAGGCAAGTATTTTAGTATTTTCATATTCTAAAGAAATCTTCTTTTTTCTACAAAACTAATCTCTATGTCTTGTACATAATTTCAAGATGAAATTCGTTTAGAGGTTATGGAAATCGAGCCCGAAAATACCTCTGATAATAATTCGGAGGTTCATTTATATGCTTGAACTTTAATAAGGGATTTTAAATTCTGTGCATTTGCGATCGATCTATTTTTTTTACTATTTACTGTTGACGAAATTGTAATAATTTAATTTTGCTCCACTTTAGCGGACCTAATCCAAAACGGCAAAACCATGGTAAACGTGAAGGTAGTGAGCATTTTTTTAAATTGTTGTATTTATGAAAGTGGTATTTTTGTGAAAAACAGAGAATGAATAATGATGTTGGGTGCGTGTGTTGTGATGTTGAAAAATGGTAGAAGCAGCCACGGAAGACGCGACGTCAGCAGCAGGCCGACAGGAGAGCAGTGGCTATAAAATTGGTGAACCTGGCAAATAGTGTTGAGCAGCCGCTGCCTGTCTCGTTTGAGAAGTTCGTGTCGAAAGACGGGACGAATTACGAGATGAGCTGCAGTCGGGCGAGCAATTTGCCGGCGGAAACCCTCGCGTGGATTTTTCAACTGATGGAGAAGAACATGAAGCGGCCTTACCAGGAGTCGCCCTGGGGATGGGACCAGGAGAAGAAGCAGGCCGAACTCTCCGATCCCGCTGCTCTGCATTTGGTTGTCACCTCAAACGGTCAGAATGTCGGCTTTTCGCATTTTCGCTTCGACTTGGACGACGACAAAGAAGTTTTGTATTGGTAAGTGTAACTACTAGTGCATCATATCATTTATTAATTCAATAGTTCATTCATTCATTCATTCATTCATTCATTCATTCTTAAGAATTCTTCTCGCTTTAGGGAATTCTTTTGCCGGAACTTTACTTTTATCTTCGAATATCATTGAAGAATCAGTGTAACCATATAGTAAATATCATTTTGATAGAAAATTCATTTCTTCAGTTGAAAAATAATCAACTGCATTGATTGAAAGCTCATTTCTTCTTTGGGTGAAAATGAATTTTTTTCTAAGCAAAAATTTTACTATTATTCCAGTTGAATATTCCATTATTTTAGTTAAAAATTCAACTTCTCGAATAAAAATTGGTCTTTTTCGTTAAAAAATAAATTCTGCGAGTTGAAGATCACTCGTTTTAGTTGAAAATTCATAACTGTTTGAAAATGTAACTATTTTTTTAAAGTTAATTTTTGTTGTGAAAAGTATTTTTTTTTTAAACTGAAAATTAAACTTATCCCAATTGAATATTCCATCATTTTAATTTAAAATATACCTGTTTTTGTGAAACATTACTTTTTTATTTAAAATATAATTTTTCAAGTTTTGTTTGCCAATTTATCGTTTTTAGGAAAAATTAATATTTCGTTATTAAGAATTCGTCTATTTCGTTTGAAGATTTAACATTCCAGTGGAAAATTCATTTTTTAAATTTAAAATTCAACTATTATAGTTGAAGATTTATAATTTTAGTAGAAAATTCATCGATTAGTTTGAAAATTAAAAATTTTTTTAATCCTATTTTTGTTTGTTTAAAACCGATGTTTTTTCTAGAAACAATTTTTAAATTCAAAAACGGAGATTAATTTCTTATTCAAAAATACGAATTTTTAACAAAAACAAGCATTTTCTACAAAGAACTTAATCTTTCAAATAGTTTACTTGTTGAACAAATAGCTGAATTTTAAAAGAAAAAAAAAAAAAGAATTATAAGGGAACTTTCTACGAAATAAATGGAAAAAAACATGAATTATTAACCAAATATGGTTGTATTTACAGCCAACAAGATGAATGTTTTAAATTGCAGAGGAAAGGATTAATTTTCTTAAAAAAAAACTTGTATTTTATTTGAATTTAAACAAATTAATTTTAAACAGAAAAAAATAAAAATGGTCTATTTGTTAAGTGAACGATAAAGGACAAATTTGTAATAATATAGTTCAGTCCATAGTCAAGAGAGAACTTTTTGAAAATTAAGGATAATTTTCTAAAGAAGAATAAGAATTTTCAGCAACAAAATTAATTTTCTATCGCGTAGTTTCTTTTTCTAATGAATATTTTAATTTTCAATGAAATTTTTATAAATTTTCTATTAAGAAAAATCAGTTTTCAACTAAAAATATAAGTTTTCACCAAAAAATTGAATAGTCACATTCTTAGTTTAAAAATGTAATTATCAACAACAAAAACGCATTTTTTATCACTTAAATTGAACAAAAAGGGGAATTTTCAACTAAATAGATGATTCTTTCACAAAGCAGTTTAATTTTAAATTAAAAATTATTTTCATTGCTGATATTGCAAAAATGATATTTTGAGTGGAAAAAAACTCGTTAAATTTCTAAGTCTGAAGATGAATTTTCAACAAAAATGATAATATATTATTTTTTTACTATAGAAAAGGAATTTTTAACATAATATATGAATTTTTAACTAAAAAATACTATTTTTTAACCAAATACTTAAATTTCCAACTACGAATTTAATAGTTTAATTTTTAGCTTAAGAAAAACTTAATTTTCAACCAAAAAATAAATGAATTTTCAATAAAATAGCTCAATTTTCCAGCAGAGATGAATCTTGAACCAAAAATAGTATACATTCTCAACAAAGCAATACAACTGTCAATCAAGTTATTGAAATTTTGACGAAAAAATACGAATTTTTAACAAAATCTTTGCATTCTCAAGAAAATTATTAAATTTTTAACAAAATTGTACAAATTTTAATCACAATGTAAATATTTGATAGAAAACTCATCCTTCTTGGACAAAAATTCAGTAACTTGCTTGAAAAGTAGATTTTTTAGTTAAAAATTGATATTCTTTTAGTTGGAAAATCTTTTTTTTTTTGTAGAAACTTAACCGTTTCGCTTAGAAATCTCTTTTTCATTGAAAATTTATCTCTGGTTGAAAATTTAATTATTTTTTTGAAAATTTGTGTTTCTGTATTACATTTACTTGCTTTTCATTTAAATAAAAATCTTTTGTGTTTGAAAATTTAACCCACTTGTTTCAAAATTCTAGTACTTTTTTCTTTTGCGAAGATTCGTCATTTTAGTTGAAAATTCATCTTTTTTACAGTGGAAAATCTACTGTTTTTTTTTTTTTTTTTTTTTTTTTTTTTTTTTTTTTTTTTTTTTTTTTTTTTTTGAAAAATCGATGTCGCTCAAACTACATGAGCTGGATCTTTGTATGGCGTATGTAGTAAATATAATTAACCAGATGAAAATGCAAAAACGGTTTTGTGTTCCATTTTTTAAAAAATCATAAAATTTTGAATTGCAAAAATAATCAAATAACTGAATTAAAAAAAAATATGTGGTGAGATATTGTTCAATTGACGTCCACTTGACGACTGTACGACACTTTTTCATTTTCATGACTTGAGGAAATATGGCATGTCGTCCACTTCAGGAATTTTTGACTCTTAAATAAAACATTTCTTTCTTCCATAAAGTTCTCTAGACATTCGATAAAATCTCTAAAATTTCTTAAAATATAAAATAGATTAAAGTTTTTTTTTAAATTAAATTTCTCTTTAAAAAATGTAATTTCTAGAAATCTTTTAACTCTTTGAAGATTCAATTGTTGAAATTTGACTGAAATATCTTAAATTCCCTCGAAATCTTTGGACTCGCTTGAAACTTCAATCTCTAGAATTTTCTCGAAATCTGTGGAAATTCTACAAGAGTTTTTGAAATTCCTTTAAAAACCATAACATAAATACCTTTAAAATCACTAGGAAACTTGAAATTTGATTATCTAGGATTTAGTTCTCTAGAGATCCCTTCAATCTGTTGAAATACGCTTAAATCTTTTGAAATTTCGTAAAATTCTTGGAAAAGTCTTAAACTCCGTGGAAATTCTTTGAAATTTCTTGAACTTGTTTAAAATCTCCAGATAAGTTTAGAATAAATTTTAAATCCCATAAAAATTGTCTTGCGTTAAACAAATAAATCACTCGTTTGTGTTTTTTAAAAATATTTTCTGCATAAATTCATTCCCCATTTGAACATTACTTCTATACTGACTTTTCTAGAATCTTTGAAAAATTGTAAGAAATTCGTCATAGGAAAATAATTTTTTGACCTATACCGAATTTCCTAGCATATTTCTTCGTAGAGGAGGTAGACGCTTTGGATGTTAGGCGGTTCTAAATTCAACTGGTTTCGTTTTTTGGTTTGTTTTCAGTTATGAATTGCAGTTGGAGTCAGTGGCAAGGAGAAAAGGCCTAGGAAGATTCATGATGCACGCTCTGGAGTCGATGGCCCTGCAAAACCAAATGCAACGAGTGGTGCTGACCGTTTTCAAAAACAACGCAACTGCCGTTCCGTTTTTCCACGCCCTTGGGTAAGTTTTCCTTCCTTTTCCTCCTTCCGTCATTATTCTTACGACATGCAATCGTCAAATACAAAATTGGGGGACAATCTCTGGGCAATAAATTCCAACAAGACGTACTGTGCTGTTGTTCAATTTCTCTTTTGCACAATTCCACTTTATTCAAAATTCAAAATTCACACTCAACTCGCACACGCCGCTTAATGATAGATGCAAAAAATTCCCGCATGAGAACGATCCTAATTACTGATACACACAATTGATCGCGCCAATTCTATTCTACTCTACTCTACTCTACTCTATTTAATCCTCTTTTGTTTCCTCCATGTCCCGTGATCATAAATGCAATGCTATTTCTTTTCGTAAGAATACTACTCAAGCTGCCAAGTTTGAGCGCCCTCTTCCTTACCCGGCAGTGTCCGCAAAGGAAATTTCTGATAGATAGCTTTTTCGACATGCCATTTTATCTCTGCACATCCTTTTTTTAGAGATCTGCATCCGAAAATTTCCGTTTTTATCAGAAATTTTGATCGATTGCGCGCGCAATCGTCTAAGGTAAATGTCCCCAGTTTGGCCGATTGCTCCCATAATATAGCTAAATCCATGAAAATCTCAAAGGTAACAATACACTAGTAATAGTTTAATCACACTCTAGTAGTTTGGATTAAATATATTTTTGATGCAGGTTTTGTAGTCATTTTATTATGTATTCGTGATGTTTGAAAGTTATATAGTCACGCGTGTTGCCATCTGCGCTGATTGCAACTTAAATTAGGTGTCAGTACTTTTCAATGGCGATATCCCGCCACTGTAGGAAACCAAATATGGCGACCTTGCTCGCCCAAATTGGGACATTTTATTCGCCCAAACTGGGCCAGAGGAAAAATTGATTCGCCCAAATATGTTCATATGTTCATCGGAACAGCAGACAAAATATTGATGAAAAAATGTTCAAACTGTTCGGTATTAGGAACTTTTCTCGATTCATAAGATTTAAAATACTTTTACAAGCAAAATACGCCGGCCGCACAAATCCTTGCATTCGCCCATACTGGGACATTTACCTCAATATTAAGTGGGCACAGCTGTGTTCGATTCATCAATTGGCGCCATTTGAGGGACGCCACTCTTAAAGGATTCTCTTTCAACAATTGAACTTGTGTCAACGAAACTATCCTGATTCATTAGAATTCGGGCAGTGGACGTTTTATCTCACGATAAGAACCTCGTTTTGGGAGAACATTAAATTTTTGTAAATGTACTTTTATTACATTTTCAATTTAAATGCCAAGTTTAACTTCAACTTGAGAAATTAGAGCTACAATAAAACTTGTAACAACTTTTGACTTTATCTTACGACAAAGACCTCGTGCGAGGTATTGTATTGAAGGAGAATCCAATTTAAGGAGGCTCACACTAAAGTCTCTTTGTCAGTCAATTTTTAATAATAAACACAAAAATCGATCCACGTTTCGAGAAGGACAACCTCACAAGATCTCGGAACGGTTCGGAAATAAATAGAAACGAGTGGACAGACAATTTTGGAATGGACTTTCTATCAGAAATTGCCAGCAAGGTTGATCGGACAATCAATAATATCACAGAAGTTGCGTTTGAATTGATGTTTTGTCCCACGAGGCAACTCATTTTTTGATTCACATCTCGCACACTCATGTCAGTCTCGCTCGCTCTTGAAAGGAATGCAAACCTCGGAAAAGTAGATGTGGGAGACACATCTCCCACCTTTTTCTATCAGATTCAAATTCAGATTCAAATTCAAATTCAAATTCACTGCAAAATTCTAATTGTAGAAAATTCTTTACTCACTATAGCTCTAAACTACACTACAAATACCATCAAAACGGGATGACGGTCGCCGACAATATCTCTCAAGCGTAATTCAACTTCAAGCCTATATACAAGTTTGTCTGGGAAATAAGTTAGGGCGATTTCGAATTGGAATTTTTAGACCAATTTTCCTGAAAAGAGTACTACTGAGTATTGAATTTAAGATGCTTCGGAATTATTATTTGAGCTTTCAAATTTCGAAACCGACTCTGGACTCTGAACGGTTCCAGACACCAATTTTTTAATCCGTGCAATCAGTACTCAGAGTGTCTATTTGGTGGATGTTTTTAAATCACGGCCAGAGATTTCTAAACATTATAAAGGTAAAGAGATAAGAATTAAAAATTCCCGTGGCATGAAAAAAATTCTTCTTTTTCCAAGTCAAATAATAATTCTTTACGGAAATTCCGTGTTCCACAATCTAAATTATGAAAACTTATGGAATGTTTTTTCCAGTCATTTCAATTATTTATTCCCCATCCAAACTGAGAATTGTAATATTTCTACAAAATTTCCTATTGGGAAAGGTTAGAGTGCGATGCGCCGCCTGGCGACGAAAATTCCAACTAGAAAGAATAGGTGCGATTTTAAAGATGCACTTTAATTTGTGCATCAAAGTGTATTAACAATTTTTTTGTGGCTTTTAAAGTATATGTTGGACGATAACAATAAGTCTTGATCGAGAACAAAGAAATTTAGATGGAATTTTACATCCTATACAGTGAAAAAAAAAACACATTTTTTAATAAAAATATTTTTCTAAACAAGAAGAATTAGTGCACTATTTATTGTGGTCTTGAAAAGATTATAAACTGAAATGGACTTATTTTGCAGCAACAATGAACTTAATTAATTCAAAATTCAACTAGTTGGTTAAAAAGTTTGCCTTTTTTAGTTTAAAATTCCACTATTTCGTTGAAAATTAATGTATTAACTAATATTCTTATTTACACATTAATCTTTTTATTTGTAAATTTATCTTTTTTGTTGAAAATGTAACTAATCCAGTGGAATATTCCACAATTTTATTTGATAATTCATCTTTTTGATTTAAAATTTAACAACCTCAGTTAAAGATTCATCATTATAGATGAAAATTCATCACTTTGAAAACTTGACTATTTTGCTGAAAATTGTTGATGAAAATTTATTTTTTTAAACTGAAAAGTTCACTATTATATTTATGGTTAAAAATGGATCTTTTTTACTGTTAAATTTATCTACCCGGTTGAAAATTTGTCTTTTTTAGTTAAAAATTCGTATATTTTGGTAGAAAATTCAACTTACTAGTTGAAATTTGATGTTTATGGTAAAAATTAATTTCTGTGTTTGAAAATTTATCTTTTTAGTTGAAAATTCATATATTTCGTTAAAAATTAAATTTGTTTAGTTGAAGATTTATCGTTTTAGTTGAAACGCAACTTTAACTATTTCATTTTTCGTGGAACATTTACCTTTTTTAGTAGAAATGTAATCTTTCTCTTTAAAAAATGTTTTGTTTTGTTAAGAACTTTACCTATTTTTTGTTTGTTTTGAGAATTCATTTCTTTGGTTGAAAAAAATATTTAGTTAAAAATTACTTTTTTTATATAAAATTCATCGTTTGTATTGAAAACTCCACTATTTAATCAAAAATTCATATTTTCGGTAGAAGATTCATCATTGAATTAAAAATTAGTTTCTCAGGCTGAAAATTTTTTAGAACGCCAAATACGTCTTTAAAATTGTACCTACTCTTTATAGTTCAAATTTTGGGCCCCAGATGGCGAAGTAGTCGACCACCACTTCCAATACCACGTCACAATTAAACTAATTTCAAAATTCTCTCTTCCAAGTCAGAATTATATTTATTTCCAAAATCTCGTATTATAATTCAAACATGCAGTAACTCCCCTTTTCCAAAATTTTCAAGGTTTTTTTTAAAAGTCCCTTCTCCTAACTTAGAGTTTAAATTCTCTACTAAAATTCTCTGCCTCAGAGTAAAAATTAGGTTTTCCCCAACTCTGGATTATAATTTTATTGTAAAATTCCCTGTCCCAAGGTAAAAATTGAATTCTTGGCTGAAATTGCCTGTCTCTTCGTAAAAATTACACTTCTGTGCAAACTGTCCCGTAACAAAGGGAATATTATAATTCCCTGAGACATGAGAGTGAACTGAATCACATGTCCAGTTGTTCCCCAGTCAAGTAGACACCCTGGTACTTGATGACGCAAGTCATTATTGAGTATTAAATATTAATAATAATATCGTTTGTCGCGAGCAATGAAGAAGGTATGTAAATTGAGAGGGGGGGGGGGGAGCGACAGACCCTGAAATAAATAAATACTGTTGCAGTTAAAAGCTGGATAGCACGAGTCCCCAGGGTTCCGATGCACAGCACTACGTGATCCTGAGCAAGCAGAATTTGAGTCGCGCCGACTGAAACTGTCCTTTCCTGTCTTCTTCAGTCGGTACCTTCAGTACCGTCAGTACCTTCAGCACCTTCACTTTGTCTTGAGTCATCAATGCGTCGTCTTTTACGACTGTGTCCGGTGGAAGAGCGTGGGCAGAATCTGGTGCGGACAGAGGTTGACCACCGAGGACTTCCTGGATGGTCCCACATTGTGGAAGGTCAGGGGCGCTTCGCTGATCGTCCAGTCCTCCGTGTAGCTCAAGAACTTGTTGAGATCGATCTGGCCGCTCTCGGAGGGCGGGAATCGCGCGCGGACCGAGTCCTCGCCCCAGCAGAGGTCGAGGGCTTGCCGGTGCAGGACCATCCCGACGCCCTTGCCCGCGCCTTCGGGAACTGGAAAGACTCGGAGGCTGACGACGTTGAGGTCGGGGGGCAGGTCGAAGCGGAGGGGCGAGAAGGAGGCGTTCAACTCGAAGGGAAGCGAGGCGGCGGCGCGCGGATGCAGAGCGAGGACTGGATGGAGGAGCTCCTCGGAGGCGAGATGCGCTGCCAGGGACAAGGAGCCCGAGGGATGATCGGCGGGAGCGGAGGAGCAGGAGCCGGTGCCGGTTTCTTTGCTCCTCTCCAGGACGAGGCTGAAGAGATGGTTCGTCAGTAGATTGTCCACGACGCCCTGGCCCAAACCTCTGTTGTCGTCCTGCATCAATCGACGATCTTGCATAATCTGGACAAAAATCATCATCGTTTATTATCGTTTATTATTATTATTATTATTATTATTATTATGTTAATATGTATAATAATTAGGAGTCGAGACAGACGTTAGAAAAGGATTGATTATTTTAATCTCGGAATTAATAAATGAATGAATAAATAAATAAATAAGTAAATGAGCATTTTTTAAAAGAGCTTTTTCATTTGTTTGCCAACTGGTCAATTCTTCTACCCGAGTCCTGAACCAACTCCTTCAAGGATCGCTCGCTATTATTGTAAATAAATGAGGAAAAGTATCTGTTACCGAGACTATTGAGGTGAAGAAGACCCCAGTAAGTGCAATGCGACCAGTGAGTGACACCCTGGATTAATTTCTTTATTTATTAAAGTTCTATTCAAGTCAAAATGTAAATTAAGGTTTAGCAAAAATCAGCGTGGTTTAATGTTAAACTGCATATAAATATTTAAGGGGAATAATTTCCAAAGCAGTGGCCTTGACCTTACGGAGGGGAAAACAAATTTATTGTCCAAATTTTGACCATATAGGAAGAATAAATCGGGCGATGATCTAGGTCCATTCGCAGCTTCTTCCTCTTAGTCAGGAATGAAATATTTTAGGATATTTAAAAAGATTCCAAGGTATTTATAAGCGATTAAAACAATTTCAAGGGATTTTAATAACAATTTTAGGAGATTTTAATAGATTTTAAAGAATTTCTCACCAGACATGAGTGATTTCCTTGGGTTTCGAGGATTTCAAGAGATTTTTAAATGTTTTTCAACAATTAATTGTAATTCGACCTGTATTCTTATTAACTGATCCTAAATCCTTTTAAATTCTTTTGAATTCTTCTAAATTTTCACTCAATTCTATCAAATTCAATTAATCTTTGCATGTTTTTGAAATTTTTTCAATTCGCTCGAATGCTTTTTGATTGCAGGTTCATTTTTTATGAATTTCATCTTAATTCTTAATTTTTTCAGGTATACTTTTGCATGGTACAGAGCCAAACAAATATTTCGTACTTCTTAAAACAATCGACTCAGAAATGCATAAGCTTTCGCGAATTTATTATAACTTTTTTCCAGTTATTACGCATTCAATTAAAATGTTTAATTAAGGCAGATTTGACAAATCATATTATAAGATATCCTTAAATATATTAACACTTTCCGATGCATTAAATAATTAAATAATACTTTAATTATAATTAATCCTTTCTTAACTTTGTCTCTAAAGTCAGTGAATTTGAATAATAATTCAAACAAATTTTTATGTTATCATCTTATACTTAAAACTTACAGGAAATCCAATTACTTTATGCATTTTCTACACATTAGTTGAATTTTCAACTAAAAAATAATTTTTTTTAATTAAGTAGTTAAACTTTCAACTATAAAAGATCAATTTTCAACCAAACTGATGTATTTTTAACTAAGGTGATGAATCCTCAACAGTAATAGTAACATTTAAAATAAACAAACATGAATTTTCAAATAAAATGAATCTTTAACTGGAATAGTTGAATTTTCAACCAAAAAGATGATTTTTTTTAAAAACAAAATACATAAACAAATTAATTCCCCACATAGAAAACGACAAATGTTCAACCAAAATTATGATTTTTTAAATAAAATGATTGAATCTTCAATCGGAATAGATTAATTTTAAACCGAAAGGATGAAAAAAAAGAAGAATTGAATTGGTTAATTTGAATTTAAAAAAATTAATTTTTAAGTAAAATTATGGAATACTCCATTGGAAAGTTACATTTTTGGGATAAAACAAAATTTCAACAAAAAAACTAATTTGGAAAAAATATTTGCTTTTTCAAACCAAGTAATGAATTTTCAACTGAAAAAATGAATCTTTAAATGGAATAATCCGATTTTTAAAGCAAAAGACCATGATTCCAAAAACTTGAAAAGATAATTATCGACTCAAAATTGAAAATTAAAATTTATCTTGAAAAAAAAAAATGTTCAACCAAAGATAAATTTTTAACTAAAAAGATCGAATTTGCAATTGGAAAAGTTACATTTTCAGTTAAGAAAAAATTTCAATCGGAAAGAAAAAAATAGTTAAAGTTGTAATTGGCATATTTAAATTCTCAGTAAAAAAATTAATTAGCAGCCAAAGAGACACAAAATTTGTGAAAGTAGCTCAGTTTTCGACCAAAGGAATACAGTTTGGTATTAAAATAATGAATTTTCAACCAAATATCTATTTACAACAAAAGAGTTTAACTTTCTGCCAAGTAATTAAATTTTCATTTAAAAAAGGATGCATTCTGAATAAAAAATGAACTAGTCAATATTTTGACCCAAAAAGGTTTTTTAATTTTCAATAAAAAAATAATTAACTCTGACCACAGAGAACAGATTTTCAAAAAAGTACATGCATTTTCAACCAGATACTTGAATTTTCAACTAAAGGTGACGAACTTTTAACTAAAAATGGAAAAATAAAATTCTCAGTTAACGAAATTATTTTTAAACCGAAAAGAAAAAAAAAAGAAAGAATTTTCAACAAAATAACTATTTTTTCAGGCAGAAATAAATTTAGTATTAAACTCACGAATCTTTAAACCAAAAAATTAATTAAAAAAAAAAGAGTTTAGTTTCCATCCAAGTAATTAGATGTTCATTTCTAAAAAGAACGATTCTGAACAAAAAATGTAATAACCATTGGGAATGGTGGTCGACCATTTCGCCACCTGGTGCCGAAAACTGGAACTAGAAACTTTTGTGAAATTTAAAACAATGATTGAATGCTCAAAACAAATCTTCATCAAATACAATTCGTTTTAGATAGAATTTCCACCTTATACAGTAAAAAAAAATTTGTTTTTCAACAATATTAAAAGAAAAAAAAAAGCAACAACTATTTCACTATTTCATGTAAGTTTCAATGCATTTTGAGCTTAAATAAACTTTTTTTAATGTCTGCAGAGACAACTTTAATCCAGATTATGCAAAGAATATGAATAATAAACGATTGGAATTGAAATACGAATCCTAACCTAAATTTTAGATCAGATTTTTAAATAGTACAAATTTCTCACGTTCATTTTTCCTTCAAAATAAGTCTTATTTAAGTTAATAATCTTTTGAAAATCATAATAAATATACAATAATTGTTTCCTTCGAAAAATATTTCGAGCAAAAAATGTGCTTTTTCACTGCACAAGATGTAAATTACATCTAAAATCGTTTGTTTCCGATAACGACTTGTTTTTAGTATCCAATAAATACTTTAAACTCCACAAAAAAAAATCATTAAAGCACTTTGATGCAGAAATTAAAATGCATCCTTAAAATCGCACCTATTCTTTCTAGTTCGGATTTTCGTTGCCAGGTGGCGTATCGCAGTTTAAACATTCCCAATATCTCAACTAAAAAAGATTGTAATTTTTAATTTAAAAAAACAGTTGAATTAAAACAAAAAGGACGACTTTTCAAAATAAGTTAAATTGTCAACAAAGACAGATTTTTTATTTACGAGAAAAGATACGGTAAAAAAATTAATTTCAAACAAAGCAAATTTTCTACAGATAAGTTAAGTACGGTAATATAAAGATACTTTTGCAAATAAAGAATCCTCGATATTCAATTTTATAGTGCAATTTAGACAACAAATTAATCACGCTCTCAAAAAAATTCCCTGATTTAAAAAAAATCCATGACATTTCGAGGTTTTTCCAGATACATAAAAATTCCCTGACAATTCCAGGTTTTCCAGGTAGGGTGGACACCATATCAATCCTTCTAAATTCGCGCAATTCTACTTAATTCAGTGCAATTTTTTTAATTAAAATTTTTTTTAAATTTAATTTAGCCTAAAGTCTATTAACCTCGTCTTGAAATCTTAGGCATTTTAACCAATTCTTTGAAATGTCTTGAATTTTTTATAAGCTTATTGCAAAGTTACAGAAATCATTTAAGTTTTTTTTTTAAATTTTCTTCAAATTCACCTACAATTTTTATGAATTTCATTGAATTCTTTTCCTTCATCTTAAAGTAGTCCGGCTACTCGGAAAGCTAGTCAAAGCTATGTCCATTATTTTTTTCTGAAATTTATAATTGAATACAAAATTTGGCACGGACATCAATCAATGAGTTACGTATCAAAATTGTATGCTGATGAATATGAATAAAATGTGTTTTAAATAATAATAAAATGTAAATATAGATGTTGATTTGCCTCGAATCGAGTGAAAGTCCTTCTGCACGCTCGGCAGTTGCCTATATTTTGCTAAAATTAAGCTCAAATACCCTGGAAGCAAGTATACCTAAATGAGCAGTAATTCAAATTTTACATGATATTTTCTGTCTCCAAAAAAGCTTTCATAACAATATTTAACGTGTTTTAAAGCCAAAACTAACCATTTTTGGAGCCCGCGAAAGGCCTCTCCATAGGATCCCATCTCTTTTGACA
>JAWWLR010000128.1:28687944-28698959 GCA_035041075.1 Acraspis erinacei | reverse complement strand
GGCGGGAATCGAACCCGCAAGCCGACAGAGTGGGTCCAAAGCCTATGCTTTAGCCCCCACGACCATCGTCCCACTAGGTCGAAACAAGTGAGAGAAATGAGAAAATGAATTGAAGGAATAGAATAGACTGACCAAAGTTTGAAGAAGGAGACCTCGGCCCAGATGAATTTCCTGCGCCTGTCTTTCGCGAGCTGCGTAGCCATGTTGTTGAGAATCCTCTGGGTCTCGGTGGTGTAATACTTCTCGAAGGTCTTGAGCCAGCCGGGATCGTTGTGCGAGTGCGGGACAACGAAAACTTTGAGCTTGTGGTTCGGGTGCCACTGCTTCTCGTCGTACTTGATGTTCCAGCCCTGCTTCCAAACACCGCCATCCGAATTGCTGAATTCAACCTGCTTGTACAGATCCAGCATCTGGATGTCGACCTGAGGAACCTTGCTCATGTCAGCGCTGCAGGTCAGAGATTTGCCCTTCCGGTTTCGAGAAAACTCGAAACGAGCTGGAAGAATTCTTCTCTCAAATTCCGGCGCCGGTATCACTCTTGCTCTCTCCTGCTGCTGCTCCTGCTGCTGCTCCTGCTGCTGCTCCTGCTGCTGCGGATCAACTTGGAGAACCGAAATTGCCTCGTGGTGACGACTCAAGTCCTTCTCGAGCTTTGCTAGTCGATCCTCGAAATGGAGCCACTGGTTCTACAAAATTCAATCATTCATTCGTTCATTCACTCATTAATTCAATGTACAGATCAATTTTTTTCATATTCAATTTCATTTTATTATCAACTGAACAAGACTGGCCGAATAGAGCGATTGATTTTTCACGAAAATACACTGCCGGTCAATTAGTATTGCCCACTCCAGAGCTATAAATCAGTGAAAATTCAAAGTTTTATATCTTTGTCAAAAATTGATGGATTTAAAAAAAATCAACGCGACTTTAAAGTGTAGGACAAGACCTTTCAAATCCCCTTGAGTTTTTAAAAAATTACATTTTTTATATTTAAAAAAAACAAACCCTATTTTTGTCATATTTTATTGCTCACAAAAAAATGTATGCCATTCTGAAAGTACTCGACGAATTTGAAAAAAAAGAAACACTAGAAAAGATGCGCATGTCTGTCCTCTTTCAAATGAGCCGTTTAAAACTTATGACAATTTTAGTGAAAAAAATCACTTTTTTCAAGTTTGATTAATCTACGAATCTACGCACTGTAGAAAAAAAGCTCCAGAGAGAAAAAATGTTTGTTTCTACACATATAATAATTGAATACTAATAAAATTCTAATTTATAAATTGTTTATTATTATACTTATTATCATTATGTATTATAATTTTCGTAATACTATCAAGTATGTAGGTACAAAATGCGTAGATACAGTACAGTGCGGAAATTCGGAGATAGTCAAACTTGAAAAAAGGACCCTGTTGCACTAATTTTAAAGAGGACAGAAATACGCATTTGTACTATTTTTTCAAATCCGCCGAGTCCTTTCAAAATGACATAAGTTTTTGTGTGGGCAATAATAAAATATGAGAAAAAAGTTTTTTGTTTTTTTTTTCATACAAAAAAGAAGGTAATTTTTTATCTTTTTTAAACACTCAACGGGATTTGAGAGGTCTTGCCTTGCAATTTAAAACCGCGTTGAGTTTCTTTAAATCCATCAATTTTTAAAAAACATATCAAACTTGGAATTTTCACTGATTTTAGCTCTAGAGCAGGCAATGCTGATTGACCGGCAGTGTATGTTGAGTTTTAATAACTTTCAAAATGGAGACTTGAACAATTAAAAATTAAAAATTAAAAGCCTTTGAAGTTGACCATTTTTGATAAAAGCATTTAACATTTACTATTTATTAAAACATTTAAAAGTTCTAAAAAAATTTCAAACAGAATTTTAAATTTGAAAACATCTGAAGCAACTTAATTCTAGATTTCTCAAAACATGGAAATCAAACTTCAAAGCTTTTCAGTGATATTTTAACTGTTTGAAATTAAAATAATGTAACTTTTCATTTACGAAGTGTTGAGTAAAAAAAATTTCAATTTTCAATAGTTCCAGCTCAAAATTGCTTCAAATAATAAAATGGTGAATTTTTTTTAAGTTGATTGATTGATTGATTGATTATTAAGCATTCGAATAAAATTTTTTTGAATTAATACCATTTTATATTTCAATTTAAAAAGTTTAAAATTCAAGAGGTTTACTTTGAGTGCCTTAATTTTTAGCTTGTTTGTTAGTACTTTTAATTAAAAAATTTTTAGCTTTAAAATTCGATTTTTTAAAAATTTTATTGGTAAAACTGGATCGAATTTAGAGGAATTCAAGATCAAGGAAAAGAATTCAATGAAATCCATCAAAATTGCAGTCGAATTTCAAAAAATCAAATGAATTTAAGACAATTTAAAAAAAACTGAAATGAGTTCAGTAACTTTGAAATAAGCTTAGAAAAATTCTAGAGAATTCAAAGAATTGGTTAAATCGCCTAAGAGTTCCAGGTATTAACCCCACCTTGAACTCAATAGTTAATAGACTTTAGGATCAATTAAATAAAACCTTTCAAAAATTAAAAAAAAATCACTGAATTAAGTAGAATTGCGCGAATTTATAGGGATTCAAGTGGATTAAAAAAGTCAAAAGAATTATTCAGAGTGAATTCCAAGAAAAATTTCTAATCTTTGAAACTCTACTAATTACTAACACAAGAAGTGACTAATGATTAAAAAAATATTCAAGATAAATTAAAAAGAATTCAAAGGAATTGCAACAATTTTGAATATCGAAAAAAATGTAACTGACCACAATAAATTTTAAGTGAATTCAGATAAATTTAAGAGAAAGGAGAAAAATTAGATGAAATTTAAAAACAAGTCAACTTAAATTTAAAAAGCAATCGAGTGAATTGAACAGAATTCAAAAACATGGAAAAATTAATT
Organism: Acraspis erinacei; assembly: GCA_035041075.1. NCBI lineage: Eukaryota > Metazoa > Arthropoda > Insecta > Hymenoptera > Cynipidae > Acraspis > Acraspis erinacei. The sequence goes on along the minus strand of JAWWLR010000128.1, from coordinate 28,696,031 downwards.
TAATTGGGTAAAATTGAGTAAAAATTTAGAAGAATTCAAAAGAATTTAGGATAAATTAGTATCTCTTCAAATCTTCGAAACCCTAATAAATCACTCATGCCTGGTTAAAAATTCTTTAAAATCTATTAAAATACTAAATCTCCTAAAATTTCTTAAAGTATTTCGAATCCTTTTATATCTTTGAAAAGCCTTTGAAACTTTTTAAAGTACTTGAAAACGTCTGAGAATCTTTTACAATATCCTCAAGTATTTCAAATCCTTCTAAATCCCATTAAATTAGCGAAATGTATTTTTTTTTAAATACATTCAAATATTTCAAATCATTTAATCATTGTATCAACTGATTCTCAGGATCAAATAAATTAAACAAAATTTTAATTAAAAAAAATCTATTGCATTAAGTAGAAAAGAGAAGAAAATTTCAAAAGAATCCAGAGTAAATTTCAAATCTTTAAATCCCTACAAAATACCTCACTTCTCATGATTAAATTCTTTAAAATGCACTTAAATGTTATCAAATTTCGTGATATTTTATGAAATCATGGACAATATATTAAAATACATGGAGAGTTTTAAGATTCCTTGAAATCCTCGGAAATCTTTTAAAACATTTTTAAATTTTATAGGCCCTGTAAAATTCACTTCAAATTAATGAAATTAATAAAAGAAAATTATTGGAATCTTTCAAAATTCCCTAAAATACTTTAAATTAAAAGCTCCTGAAAATGCCTCAGAAGTTTTAAAAATATCCTAAAATCTTAAAAATTCTTCAAAAATATTGAAATTTATTAAAAAATTCTCGGAACGTTTATAAATACCCTGAAATCTTTCAAAGAATTCAAGATAATTTAAGAATAGGTGAATAGGTACAGACCCTAAATGAATATAATTATAATTTGGGTCCGTTTTATTTTAGATTAAAAAATTTGATGTACGGCTATTTTTGATTACTCAAACAGACAAACAATTTATCCTGACGACATTTTTTGATTAAAAGAAAATTCTCCGAGTTATAAAACAAACAAACTTTAGTAATGTATGTAGCGACCAATGTTATGCCGAGTATGCAAAGAATACGAATAATAGAAATATGAATTTTAACTTAACTTTTAGATCAGATTTTTAAATAGTAAATATTTCATGCAGAAATTAATAAAAATTTACTTTTGAGTTCATTTTTGATTGAAAGTAAGACCATTTAAATTTGTACTCTGTTGAAAATAACAACAAATAGTACAATAATGTTTTTTTTAGAAAAATATTTCTGTCAAAAAATGTTCTTTCTCACGATCTAAGATGTAAATTCCATCTAAATTCCTTTGTTCTCGATCAAGACTTATTGTGACGTATCGCAGTTTTTTTGAAGCCTTACAAGATTATCATAACAGCTTTTAGGACTTTCTTGAAAAATCAAAAAATCAAATGTTGATCGCAGAAAAAGTAATGAAAAATAAAAAATTCCATTTTGTGGTTAAGCTTGACAAGATACGAAAACAGATGAAAAAAAATTATGATCCCAAAAAATATTTAAAAATTTGGTTTATTATTTCTTCTTGATAGGACGCGTACTTTTTGATTTATTCATGAGAAATAACATTGAAAATAGACAAATTAAATTTTGCAAGAAACGACACGTTACCGAAAAAATTACTTTATAAAAATTGTGCACCTAAAACACATCCACAAATTATCTATGAATTATTTTTTATAGGACGCGTAGCTCTGGTTTTAATTATAAAAATTATATTAATAATAAAAATTAGAAATATATAAATAAACAACGAAAGTATGAAAACAAATTCACCGACAAAAGTTGTTCACCCCAAAAAAAAAGATACAAATTTGTTATAATTTCTAACATTTTTTAAATCAATAATATGGAGGATTTTCAGCATTTAAAAGTTCCTATATTATTTCTTTGTAACATTAAATGACAGAACTCCTCGTTTTTGTAATTTATTTATCGAAATTGATATGAAAAAAATGTTAAATTCCAATTCCAATATTAGGCCTAAAGCGGTGACATACTTAAATAATCCCAAAGAAAACTTGAGGAGATTTTTGTTTTCTCTATCGAGAGTCAGATGGTAAAAAATCCTATTTTCAGAATAAAAACGCAAGATAAAGAAGAAATTGGAACGCGGTATTGTGTACAGTGTACACGGTATTGTACGATTGGCGAGGGGCAGGGACGGAAAGCGGGGGGAAGGTAATCTATTAATAGCAGTCAGTCATTTTTTCGAGTGGCAAATTTTTCTGTAATGTTTATTTTCAAAATATCTTAAAATTTAGAGAGGGATTTCAACATTTTCCCTCAAATTGGAATCCTGTGCTACTGTTCGTTGGATAATTGCATATCATTTGGAACATATACAATTATTGTTTTAACTGTGTAGTCTATAGAAAGAATATAATAAACATTTTTCATTTTTTTTTTTTTTTAGAAACTGATTTTGTTGAAGGAATGATTTTCTCCCAGCCCATACCCAATTATTTAAAAAATTCTATTTTAGGAATTAAACATAATATTGAATGATTTTGAGGAATAGTTAATTCGACTAAGAAAACTTAAACTTAATGTCATTGTTTATACAATTTTGTTCTCTTCAAACTTCCTTCAAAATTGTGTGTGACATGACGTTTTTAACAGAATTTACTACTCGAAATCATTCAATATCATGTTTCGTTCAAAATTTACGATTTTGAAAATATTTTTTAAAAAGAATTGTTTAAACAATTTAAATTTGTTTAAACATTTAAAAAATGGTTAATATCAAATTGATTCTATAAAACATAAAGACAGGGAAAAATCGTATGTATTCTACTTGATAGCAGATTTTTTAATTGCAAACGACGTGCAGTGCAGACTTGAGAATTGATTCTGGAATAAAAAGTGCAAAAGGGGTTTTGTTTATTTTTCAGTCCTCTACAGAATGACTTGTTTTTCTTTAAAAAAAAGTCCAGTTTTATCATTTTTATAACGCATTTTGCACAATTTTCCATTTTTACTGTCAACTTTGGTTATGAAAAGTAATTTAAATTTTGTTGTTATCGACTTCAATAGCCATTCTATTCAGAATTTGATATAAATGTTTTTGAAATCGGTCAAGCCGTTCTGGTTCGAAAAACGTCCTTTTGAGAAAAAAACGTTTAAAGTTATCGTCACTCGCGACAGCAAGTGACGATAAGAACCAGTTTTTCTATTTAAAAAACAATAATCTAGTTTTTAAACACAACAAAAAAAAATCTATTTTTCAACAAAAGAGTGGAATTTTCAAGTGAGAAAGAAAAATAATTGCAACGAAATTGCTGAATTTTCAAGCCAAAAAAAGATTCATTTTAAATCAACAAAATTGATTTTCTAACAAAAAATACAGCAACAAATGGAACAGTTAAATTTTCAGTTAAAAGAATTAATTTTTAGCTAAAGACAAAATGAATTTTTAAGAAAATCAGGGTGGCAAGCGGTTTAAAAATTGTTTACTCCCACTTTTCTCCTGGTAAATATACGTGATTTCTCCCGTATTTTCGCACACATATATTATCTATTGCGGAAGTCGATAAACATCAGCAAACCTTTTTGCAAGAAATCGATTAAATCTGAATTATATAATGAGTAGAATCAGGAAATTATTCACAGGAACTGCTGAAATTGTACTATTTATAATTAAAAGCTTTCAAAATTAAATGCTTAAAGATTGAAAACCACTGAATTTGAATAATTTTAAATGCAGAGCTTTAAATTGTTATTACATAATCAAATTATAATTTAACATTAAAGCTGATTAAAGAAATTTTTATCAAATCAAAGCATGAATTGTATTGTCGTAACTTTTTTATTTTGAATAATTTTTAATTCAAAGCGATTAAAATGTCATAATTTAATATTGAAAACTACGCAAATTGAATTTTTCAGAGTCAAAGCTTCTGAAATTTTAAACTTTGTAATTGTTGTTAAATGAGAAAATTATTATTTAATATTAAAGCTGAAAACATTTCTACTCCAGAACGCTAAAGCTTGATCAATCTCAGATATTTTAATTTACATCTTTTTTTATTTAAAACTCAATTTTTAATTTTTCAATTTCAAATCTTCCTTTGGAATTGTTATTCATTCTAGAAATTTCCCAATCAAATATTTTTCCGTGCAAGGTTTGTGAAAACTTGATTTGACAACAGAATAGTTAAAGCAATACTTAAAGTGAATATTGACGAAACAAACTGTTGCTATCTTGAAGCATACATTTGAAATTACGAAAAAAAAAAAAAAAAATACATGAAAGAATTTCTTATTCACACAAAAGCTATTTTTACTTTAAGAACATACGAGAAAATTATTAAATTATTGCAGCAATAAACTAAATTTAGATTCTCAGAATGTGGAATATTTATGTTTATACCAATAATTTGTAAAATCATTACAAATTGACGGTTAAATCGAGAGAAAAATTTAACATCTTTAATTAATAATTATTTGAGTTGGCCAAGTTAAGAAATTAGGGCATGGCATTTGCGTTTTTTTTTTTTTTTTTTTTTAATTATTTAGTGGCACAGCACCTGCTGCACCTGACTCTTTTGTCACATTTCAAGCTTATTGGATTAGGTGCTACAGAAAAGTTCAAGTTAAAACCCATAAATATGAGCCTGTTGCAAACAAGTTAATTTCCTAACAAAGTAGTTGAATCATTGCGCTAAAGAGTCCAATTTTCCACAAAAGAGTGACATTTTCAAGAAGAAAGTTCCCTTTCATCAAAAAAGGTGAATTTTCTAACAAACAGTTTAATTTTCAAACAGAAAGACGAATTTTCAACTAGAAAGATCATTTTTAAACCAACAATGGACAAATTGAATTTATAGTTTAAAAAATTCATTTTCCAAAAAAAAGAATTTCAACAAAATAGTACATTTTCCTACCAAAGAGATCATTTTTCAACTGAAACTATAAATTTTCAAGGAAAAAATTACTTTTTAATCAAGTTTTTCAAACTTCAAACAATCACTCGAATTTTTAAGCCAAAAGACTTTAATATCATATTAAATTAATTTTCAATTAAAAAAGATGACCTTTCAACGAAAAATGGAATAATTAAATTTTCAGTAAAAATAAAGATTTTTCAACAAAACTAGTTGAATTTTCAATTTAAAGAAAGATGAACTCTGCAAAATTATGCAATATAATAATAATAATAATAATAATAATCATCTAAGATGATTCTTCCGTCAAAGAAAAAACAAAAGGCTCAACTAACTTGTAAAATTTTAACCAGTAAATATTAATTCTCATCGAAAAATGTATTAATTGGTATTTCAACCAAAAAATATTTCAATTTCTGGTAAGAAACATTTGAATTAAAAAAAAGGCGAATTGTTTAGAACTAAATTTCTACAAAAACAGATGTTTTTGTCAATTATGAAAAATAAACTTTATGCAAAAAGTTTAATTTTCTATCAATATGGTAAAATGTTTAACACAAAAAGACTAATTTTCAACCAAAAAGGATTATTTATAACCAAATTTTTTATTTTACAAAAAATTAAAATTTGTTGCAAAAATATATATTTTTAAACAAAAACATAATAGTTGAAAAATATTTATATTTATTATATATAAAATTTTTGTTTTCAACCGAAAAAAACATTAATTAAAAACAAATTAATATTCAAGATAATAGTTAAATTTTCTACCAATGAGATCAATCTTTAACAAAAATTATATATCTTTAATTTAACCCAATTTTGTTTAAATATTTCAGCACTCAACGAAGTAGTTGTATTTTCTACCAAACAACATTTTATTTCTAAACAAAAAGCAGTTGAATTCAAGGACAAATAATTTTTCACCAAATATTTTAATCTTTAACCAAAACAGTTGAATTTTTAACCAAAAAGGAAGAAATTTCTGTCAAAAGAGATAAATTTTCAAACCAAAAACAAATTCGACCAAACTGTGAAATTCTTAAGCCAAAAAGACGAGTTTTCTACCAAATAGTTGAATTTTCAAAAAATAACAAAAATCAACACAAGAGTTGAATTTTCTCCTAGAAAGATTTTCCAGTGAAAAAGAAAATATTTCAATTTTCTACACAACAGTGGAATTTTCAAAAAAATAAATTTTCTGCAATTTCTGCCAAAAACGATGAATTTTCAACAAAAAAAAAAAAAATGAAAAAATTACAGTTCCAGTCAGAAGATAAATTTAAAAAAAAGATTTTTGAGAAAATAGATTACAATAAAAAAAAATCTTTAAACGAAAATTGTAATAGTTGATATTTTAGCCTTGAAACAAAAATACTTTAATTCAACGGAAAAGGGTGAATTAAAGAAAGTCAAATCTTCAACCAAATCGTATTTTTAATAAAAAAGGATTAAATTTCTAACAAGAAATATTTTTCAGTCACAAAGGGGAAAAATTGCTACCAGCCTGCTGAATCGTCAAGGCAAAAAGACAAATTTTCTACAAAACAGTTTAATTTTAGCCTGAAAAAGACTAAGTTTCAAGAAAACAGTTGAATTTACAAACAAAAAATATGACCTTTTAACAAAATTGCAAAATTTTCAACAAAAGAATTTAAATTTCAACAAAGTCAATAATTTTAAAAAGTAAATAGTAAAATTTTAAACGAAAATGATGTAATCTTGTCAAAAAACATAACAGTGTATTTTTAACGAATTATGTTTTTACTATATTAATGAGTTTAAATAAATTAGTTCACATTTAACAGCAGGCAGTGATGAAAAAATTTAATTACTTCCTAATGAGTTGCGTGCAAATATTTACCTAGGAATTATCTCGTTTATTTGATCACATATCGCAGACCAGAATCTTCTTATTTTATGGAAATTTAGAACAAACATGATCGTAAATTATACACCAAACTGCGAGATTTTTACGCCGCAAAGAATTGATCTTATAAATTAAATTTCGCAACAAGACAACCCTTATCTTTGGTAAAGCCTGCCTCCTTTTGGGGAAAACATTGGTAAATTGCGACGAAACAAAAAGTTGGAGGGCAAAATTAAACTGGTTGAAGAAACAATGAAGAAGGAAATGAACCTGGAAAGATGAATAGGAAATAATGTAGAAAATCACTGAAATCACTTACATCTTTGACAGAAGTCTTAAAATTGTGTCCAAGGGGGAAGAGAGTGACGTCCAGCATCAAATAAATCATAACACAACACGCCAGAATGAGACCAGCTCCGAGAGCCGCAACCGCTTTTCTAGTCTTCATTTTCACTTTTTGCTCAACAGATTATTTCTATCTAGTTTACTAACATCGGAGGACAACAAGAAATAAATAATCTCCTTCCTTCCCGGCTGTATATATCTGCGGCAACAATCGCAATCTAAACTTCAAAAATTGAAATATACAAGTCGAAAATAACCTTTTTTCCGAGACCCTTTGACATTTCAAGTCGATTTCCCAAAAATTCAACTTTTTTAATACTCCTAATTTCACGATCAAGTTATTAGATTCAGATTCAGCGAGACATTATTTTTGAGCACTCTTCACGTTGTATTCTTTCCCCCCGAGAACATGAGTTGACACTCGCTCACTCACTTGACGTCTGCCAATGTCTCAGTCTCATGCAGTCTCATGTCTGATTGTCTGCTGTAGGCCGTCAGAGTCAGAGAACCGTGGCGTGAATCACGTTGGCGTGCGTTACCGGAGATATCCAATGTTTTCACCATGTGCTACTGCGCTTGCGCTTGGATCGTGTGTTCTTTGGCCGCAATTGGCGCGCAATTCAAAATTACCTAAAAGAAAATAAATTTTTGTAATTAATTAAATCAATATTTAAAAATGAGCATAAATGTATATAAATTGTGTAACTTTTGATTTCAGGCAAAAAAAATATAACACATATATTCTACAAATAACAGATTATTTTCATTGAAACCTCCAGTCCATGCACCAGGACGGACAGATCTCGGAATGGTACCGTGGGAACAGTGTCGTTCTCGAGCCAAACTGAGTCGATCTCAGCCGAAGTGTTCGAAATTTTTAACTTCGGCCCAACAGGCGTTCCGTTCATTTGCAAAATTGTCAAACACATGCAACGGAATGGCCGTAAACAGGAATGAC
>JAWWLR010000128.1:28622152-28637202 GCA_035041075.1 Acraspis erinacei | reverse complement strand
TATTTTGTTTTATTTTTCATTATTTTATTTTTTGTTTTGCCTTGATAAGGGTGCTGTGTGAGTGCCGAAACGTTGGTATTTTTTTATTGATTGTGATTTGATAGTGATAAGAATAAAAAAGACGAAAGAAGGAAAAAGCGAAGGAAGGGGATTTGGTTGGTTGCCTTCTCATTTTTCTTTCTTCTTTTTTATTTTTTTTCCATAGGAAAGGCAAATTTTTTTCTCTTTTTTCCAGGAGGAAAGGAGAGGAAGAAAAGGTGTTGTTTTCAGATGCGATGGGAGCATTTGTGGTGGTTGTACAAATTTAGTCGTTGAATTCTTGAATTTATTTTCAGGAATTTTTCATATTAAAATCACTTGTAAGACAAAAAGTTAGTTGAAAAAGATAAATTTAAACATGTTATGACTTAAAAATGAACAATCCTTAAATATTTGAGTTTAAGTAATTCGAAATAAAAAAATTTGGCGTTAAATGTGTTATTGCGTTCTATCATAAATTAAAGAGATTATTTTTAATGCGCATAAGGTAAGGTAGAATAAATTAAATGTGTAAACAGTAAGATTATAATTGTTTCATTATGAACAAATAGCTTGTAAATGCGATATCTCGATAGATAACCACTTTAAATATTTCGTAATGTTCTATTCTCTTATTGTTTAAAAAAGGTAGAAAATGCTATACCCTTAAACCTGCTATTTGTGCAGATTTCTAAGGAAAGTTCCCTTACCATTGGTCGGTATTTGTACCACCAAATTTTTGAAACAATAATAAAAATATAAATAAATAACTAAAACATCACTGAAAATAATTATAATAGTTTTGTATAATGCCGGTCTTCTCTAAAAACTGATCTTTTGAAAAACAATGAAGAGGAAGTTTTTGAATACGATTCTAAAAATATTTTAAATTTAAACAAAAAATACTTTGATTTTGACAACGCTAGAAGATTGTTGAAAAATTTTCACGTTTCAAGTGTTTCTCAAATGACGTCTTGGTTTGTTATTTTAACAATTATGGGCGCAATAGAATGAAATTTAAATTTATTTGATTCCATAATTTAAAAAGAAATATAGTATTTAAGTGTATAAACCTAATAAAAATATACAACATTTTTAAAAGCGAAATGGTTAGTTTTTAAAGAATTGGCAGGTTACATTTAAGAGAATGAAATCGGTTAAAAATGATACAATTTTAAATAGGGCTACTTTCAAATTGGAAACATTCTATCAAAAGATTTTAATTCGACAAGGATGTTTGGATGCATTACTGACATATACAAAAATTTATTTTTCATTATCCAAATTTTGTATTTTATATTATAAGATAGTAAAATGTTTTCGCAATAATTTATTCTCCGAAAAATATTCTGGAGAAGAATCTTATCATGCCTTTAAATGGTATTTTTTATTTTTTTATCGCTGTTTGCGTAATATATGCGCATGATTATAGCAAATATGAAGACTTTTGATATATGGGAACAAGTTTCCTCGCTCTATTCTATTTTTTTTAAAGAATAAATAAAAGGATAGTGCCTGGTGCAAACATAAAAGTTGGTATATATATACGGGTCTTTAATCGAGTCTCTTCACACATTATTTTTCAAAAATCAGTCCTGATTATATTGTAAAAAAATGGAAATTTTTACCAGACTTCTGTTACTCACATTTGTAGGATTTCTGCATTATGCATGTAAGTATGAAATTATGTTATAATTATTTTTGGTATGGATTAATAAGTATATATACGTGTCCTTTTTAATTTTTTAAAAGCTTCCAGTTTGATTGTGCATTCCTATTGTGTCTAGAAACGTAAATTCCAAAAAATATTTTTAAATGTAGAACGCCTAAGGATTCAATTAAGAGATCATTCAAGAATTACGTAAGGAGTTTTTCTGTAACTTCTCCTTTCGTATAAGATAAACCCCATTACAATTTTTTAATCTTAGGGAACTTTCATGTTTATTTAAAATACTCATTGCTATTATACTAATTATTAAAACTCTTATTTCTTTCACAGGCTTCAAATATTTTCCCCTCGGAAATCAATTTCTTTAACGAATGATTCAACTAACGTATTTTTGGATGAAAATTTATTTTTGGTTAAAAATGCTTTTTTTGATAGATATATAATCTTCTTGAAGGAAAATAGACATTTTTGGTTTTGTATTTTCCACTGAAAATTGAACCATTTTGTCAAATTTTCAATCAAATATATGAATTTTTAACCATGGCTAAAACATGAAAAATATAAAATTTAAATCAGTATATAAATAGTTTTATTTTTTTAAACAATTTTTTTAATCGCACACTCTAGAAGATAAATTTTCTTCTTTATAGAAAATTAATTTTTGTCCCTTTTTAGTTAGATAACGTTCTTTTCTTGTTCAAAATGCATGCATTTTCTCAGTCAACCCGAATTTTGCTGAAGTTTTCTCAAAGTTATATCTTTCGATTTATAATTTTTATCAGTAAAAATTTAGTCAAGTAAAAATGGAGCCTCTGAAAAGATAATATTGATTCAACTCAAACAGATTTATATCAATTTACGCGTATAGTTTGAACAAAAAAAATGTTTTCGAACCAACATTATTATACATTGAAACTAAGTCGATAGCGTGTGGAAGAAAATTTTATTAGACGCCTAACGAGCAATACTAAAAAAGAATTATAAAAAAATTTCGGACAAAATAGATTAAGTTTTAATCAAATAGTTGAATTTTTTACCAAAAAGAAGAATTTTCAGCTCAAAAAGAACTACTTTCTATCAAAAAAGATTGCTTGGAAAAAATGTTCAACAAAAAAAATGTTCTACTAAAAAATAATTAATTTTAACAAAATGGTTGATTATTTAGCACAAAAAGGATGCTATTTTATAAACATTCTCGAATCATAACACAAAATAATTAAATTATTATCCAAATAGCTTCATTTTTATCCCAAAAATACAAATTTCAGGCAAAAAATGTAATAGTTAAAAATTTGAATTGAAAAAATTAATGTAGTAATAAAATAGTTGAATCTTTAACCACATTTTTTACTTTAAACGTCAGAAATTAAAGCATTTCGAGTAGCATTTAATGTAGTATCTGCTACATTAATATTTGAAGTATTTTATTCCCCTATTTTCGTGCAAAATGTACTCATTATCTCTGTTTTTTGGTCACCAAAAAAAATGTTAAAAAGTTCAGATAATTTATACACAGAGAATAATAGTTTGAATAAACAATTAAGTTTATTTTAAAATGTATCTGTCATATCATCAGCGACTGGTACTTTACGGAGAGTAAATAACCCACCAAAACCATGGAGGCAGAAAATCCACAATATCGATCAAGTTACCAATCTTCAATAACAGAAAGTGCTTAACGCCTGAATCAGACTAGATGAAAAATAATTTGTTCAAATTTAAAATTAAAGTTTTTCTTGAAAAACTATCCCTCTCTTTTCATTCCACTGGGAATCGAACCACAGAACTTCTGATTTCCGGTCAGGTACATTTCCATTAAGCTATTAGAGGGATCAGGATAAGAACCTTAATTGATGATTAATTGATTAATTCATCTTAATTGATTAATTTAAAAATAATTGCTCCTACCATTTAAACCTAGCTAAAAATTAGCGATATATTTTTAATTAGGGTTCAGAAGTTCTGTGGTTCGATTGACAGTGGAGTGAAAGGAGAGGGATCTTTTTTGAAGAAAAAATTTAATTTTCAATTCAGTTTAATTGTAATAATTTTAAAATAATAGGGTAACCCATACAAAGGTGGACATTTTTCTTTAAAAAAAGGTTAATTTTCCGCTGTACACAATTTGATTTCGGACAAGAAACTTTTAAATCCCGCCTGCAAAAAAGTTTCTTATTATAGGGGGGGGGTACATTTTATGCTATCTTGCATGGTTGAAGGGAGGAGGGAGAATAAGTTTTAGAAAAACTGTAGGAAACTTCATGGTCTTTAGAGCACGGGTGAATATTATTAACCGAATTTGTTTAAATATGAATGAATACACAAAAATATAATTTAAAAAAAGACAAGCCTCTTTAATATGTAGATATAGCTCAATTATTGGTAACTAGTTACTGTGAAAACTTGTTCAATTTTTAAGTTACCTTTGTAAAAAAAACGTCATAAATATACAATTTTTTCATCTGAAATTAGATGCACAGGAGTTCTTTCCAAATATTCCTGAAAATAGCATCATCGTGGAAAATCAATGTAACTCTACCTATGGAAAATATGTCTACCAACTCAACAATGGAATTAAACCCTTCTGGTTTCATGAAGACTATATGCACCGTCCTGGGCACTATTACGCTTATATATATGTCGCAAAAGAATTTCGTCTTTCTTCAGTTGACTCTCTCAACTCTATTGATCTACGTCCCAACCATTGTATGGGAATTGGAGGTCCTAAGGCGGCTCATATACGTTTAGAATACGACCAATGTTATTCGGCTACAAATTTCGAACCTTTCGATGGTTTTGAGGAAAATCTCGGTCCACGCAGAAAAATTTTTGTAACAACGCCAGATGGCGACATATATTTTGCGAGTTTAAGATTGCGTCAAGATGCCAAACGTATCATCGCAAGATATCCCGCCTTACCTGAAGAGATATTAGAAAAATATAGCAGGCCCACGCAAGCTAATGTTAATTGGGAATGAGTAACTGCCAAAGAAACATTCAAAACATAAGTTTTAACCATGCAAACAAATGTATTTCTTTTCAAAATTATGTATTTTGAATCATATAAATAAAGAAACTATTCATTTGACAATAGAAAAGTTTTTTCTCCTGTGGTCCAAATAGCAATATCCATTATAAATTCGCGCTTTCTATTCTTTATCAGAATCAAAAGTCGGCATTTCCTTAAGATATCTTAAATCGTTTAAATATTTTTTTTGCACCCTTCCACCTGTGAATACTATTTATAATTAATCAGATAATATATTCAGGAGCTGTTTTATTCTTAACTCTCAAAGAAGCAGATCTTCTGTCGAACTCGAATGTTCAAGAACAAATCAGTTCGAAATGCCAACACAAGGAATGATTATCGGCAGGCAAGTTCTATCCTCTTGGATCCTCAAATTCAGATTCGAGATGAAAAGTCCCTGCAGATCGTCAAGAGTTTGCCAAAATATACGACGGAGATCTATTCTCAGGCTATACAAGGAGAAGAATGGAAGTGAAAAATGTGGTCTTCAGTGCTGTTGGTCGAGATATTCAGTACTGAACAGGCGGTGTAAAAAAATGGAGATTGAAATCAGTTTATTGATTCAACTATAAGTAGTAGTATGATTATGAGCTTTATTGCGTGGTTCAGGCAAATAAGAATGTTAGACGAACAACAGTTATCCAAAAGACCTGCTCAAAAATCATAATGTTAAAAACTTCTAGCAGAGGTTCTAATTTAGGTGTGTTTTAAGTGGGTGATATAATATCGGGTCGAGCTTGCGAGCTGCCCCGCATACCTTTAAGCAACTCGAAAATCCGAAATTAACTTCAAAACCTAAATTCAACCCGCTAAACTCGCAATTGTGCAATAAATTCACATTCAATTTAATAACCAGACAACCTTCGCCAATATAAAGAGCATAGCAGGATAAGCATGTATATGATGCCCCCGTTCGGATCTGGTTCAGAATTTTACAATAAGTTGGCATTGATGTGGCATAAATTTCCCAAAAGATTAAATCTGAGAAATAATTGTTATGGGAGTTATGGGTGTTAGAAGAAAAGTCGTAAAAGAATTTCTTCTCGAGAACGCCTCAACAGATTTCGATGAACAAAAAATATGTTATGGATCTTAATAGTAGAATTGTAGAAAAAATTGAACTAATTGTTTACAGAAAAAATCGTTAATTCATCTTGTATAACATATCCAATTTTTAGAACGATCGAAAGGATCGAACATAGTTTGAAAAAATCTGAAAACTTGATCGTTCGCCGTGCGCTGCACACGGCACAGTGGATATGTGTAGCTAGTGACCACTACTGTTGAGTAGCAACCACCTCAAAAACTAGCTGACTTTCAATTCCGAGTTGAAAATTAAATATGGGAAATGAGAAATTTAGTAAGAGAGTTTTTCTTTCGATCTGAAAGCCTGTTGTTAAACTACGCTTTCTGGCCCCTTGTTACGAGGTGCTAGTTCATCGTGAGTCCTCTTGCCTCTCACAAACAAGGATGTTTCATCAGTGTGAATGCCCTCACCTCCAATGAACAGGGGTGCTTCATTATCATTATAGTCACCTCGCCTCTCACGAACCGGCTTCTTGTTAGACCTCCTCAATCTTCATCACTGTCGTCCTCAATTACAGGCGAAATGCTTTCCTGCTGACAATTTTTTCTAAGAACTTCAGCTGGCTTCATAATCTTAGACACGTACCTTGCATGGACCAGATAGTATACTATTGCTGCAATAAGTGAACAGCAGCCAACAGACTTACTTCCACTGGCGCATTCACATGCATACTCTCAAAATCAAATAATACCGATACTATTTGGCGCATATTTTACGAACCATCGGTTTCTTTGTGCGAAATGTGACGAAATTCAACTTGCAATTTCAATACATTCAATTGTTCTTTAACGCATTACAATTTGATCTGACCATCTTCATCATCATTCTAGCTCAGTAGAACACTGCCTGTGATAATTGATATGTTCCAGTGAACTGAATTTTCAAGTCTCTCTCAGTCATTTCTAGAAATTCGAAGATGTCTTCTGATAAGATACTTTGAAAGACAAGTCTCTTTCAAAACCAAAGTTTCTGACTTGCATTCCTTCTGTAATCTCACTTGAAAATTCTGCATCAGACTGTAACCTTTTCCCTTTCAATAGCCAAAGTGTATCTCTTCTGACTTGCATTCCTTCTGTGGTCTCACTTGAAAATTTTGCATCAGAACCGTGGACAATAACTATTCAGAACAGTAACCTTTACGAACATTGAAGAACAATAAATTAATTAACAGAATAAATCTGCCGAAGACAAACTGATTTGATGCTAAATCCTTTACTCATACTATAGGAACCAACTGACTGACACTTGGTATTAGGCTCACAACGGAAAGAATAGTACATAGCATATACCTTCTATAGTAAAACGAAAAATACGAGAAATAAACCGTTGGATGAAAAAACAAGGGACGATTGCATAAAAAGTTAAAGTTACAAAATTGATGCAATAGGAACCAACTAAGAGTACAGTGTTTGGTTGCCCAATGAAAAAAGTAGCATACGTAGACTTTTTCCCATAAAATTTTTCCCATAACCATGCGGTAAATAAAATTTTAGTGGCCAGTTTAAAGGGGGAAAAATGATCGTTTCTTGAGATCATTGAAAAACTAAAAAACGATGATTTGTCACAGTGATAGGTACATGAGAAAGTAATTATTCTCATTTCATTATTCTTCTACTATTTCTATACTCATTTCAGAAAAACTCGGATGGTCGGTTTCATCCTCAAACTCGTCCGGCTGGAATTTTAACGATCAATGCTTAGACTATAGGGAAATTTCTGTGTCTCAAGTTCAGCTAGGGTAGTCAACACTTCGGATCTACGATATACCTCAAGCTTTGCTCTCAACGAGTTACTGACTTTCTTCTGAGATGATTCCTCATTTTATATCCAGAGACGTTCGCCGTTTCTTCTTGTATTCTCATAAACCTTACGTAATGTATGAGATTTATCCTGTTTATTTGTGGCAAGCTGATATTTTTGGAAGATGATTCTCTTAATATTTCCATATGAATATGAAAGATTACAGATTTTATCACATCCTAACAGATTAAGTCAACACAGGTGTTGCCTTGTGAAATTCCTGACGAGGTATTTTGCCATATTTTATGGCTAACGAATTTAATAAGCGAGTTTTCGTTACGCAATGTGTCTCATTGCTCTCTTTTCATTATCTCAAGAGCTAATAATATTGGAACATGAATTAAACAATTTCATCGTGACGCGCTCTGATAATGCATCTTTTAGGCAAAGGAATTCATTCTAAAAATGCAATTAAATTTGAATGTGGTAAGATTCGAGCTTACCAGAATGTTCAGCCAGAAAAATATTTGGCTAAACAAATAAAATGTTGGTTGAATCAACCCCAAAATATGGTTATTATATGAACAAAAACATATTTGGTTGACCCAAGTATATTTTTTGGTTAGTAAAATTCTCTTGATTGATTTATATCTTTTGTTTAATCCTAGCGAATCTTTTGGTCTGTATAAGTATAACTTTTGATTAATACAAGCAAATAGTTCACGCCAAAATAAGGCTTGATAATTCCTCAGCTATTTGAAATGTAAATTGGGCTAGATTCTTTGTTTATTTGCTTCAAAAAATCATTTTGTTTCTTTTTAATCAAAAATCTAGTCACGCAATCGCAGGCACACACAGAGATTCAAGTGATTTTACATATTTTTTAGATAATCAATTAATCCCAATCGAGTTTGTTTCTAGATCACTTTTTTAAAAAGGTTTACTGAGATGCAAACATTTTTACATTTTTTTCGCGACTCTAAAAACTCTCGAACTTGGACTGTTATCACTTTTAAGATGCTTTCAACAAAACCTTTTTGTTGAATCAACTAAATCTTTTTCTTGATTCCAGTAAAATGCTCTGTTTGATTATTTGTTAGATTCAACAAAAAAAATTTGTAAAATCAGTCAAACATTTTCTAACATCAACAAAACGATTCAACGAAAACCTTTGACTGACTGAACCAAACGAATTTGGTCAACGAAACAAAAATATTGTTTAAATAATCAAAATATTTTATGAAATGAACCAAATGCGGCCAACCAAACGATTTTGTTAAACGAAACAAATTGTTTTTCTGTGCATTGAGTTCTGTGGATCACGTGGGAACTTTTATAAGAAGTTTTATAAGTTATATTATTATTTTTCTTTTTTACTAATTCAGCTAATAAATACCATCAAATAAAAAAATGTGTATTTATATCAATTTAATATTTTAATCTCAAAACTGCGAAAGACGAAAATATAATAAAAATGATAAATAAGTATATATTTTGCCTCTAAAATTGACCATTTTTATCTATTTGGGTTCGTATAGTTCGATTGCAGAAGAGTTTTTGTGACAGGTTTTTTATTGCGTTCTATCATAAAATAAAGAGATTATTGTGAGACTTATACTATTGTATGATTAATTGCAGGACCAAAGGCTAAAAACCGAAAAACATCGATACTTTTAAGAAAATTCATGAAGCAAATTCAGTTCTTTTAGTTTAGAATTTTATTTCGATTTATCATTCTAGCGTTAGATTTCAGAGATTCGAATAAATAGAAGACACTAAAATTTTTAATCTCAGCCAAGAAATACTAATACCACTAATTCCCTTTGGAAAACTTGTTGTCGCATTAAAGTAATTAATTAAAATGAATTAATTTTTTATATTACGCAAATTCCCAATGTTTATAATTCCTTTGAAAAGAGAAAATTCGGATTCTCTTGTGAATTTTACATAAAAATTTATAGTGCGAAATAATTTACTAAAGCCACAGAAAAAAGATATACGGCCTATTAAGAAAATCTTTCGTTTGTTTACAGATCATATTAAGAATGTAAAAAATTGCAAATGCGGAAAATTTTCAAACAAAATTTTTGAAGCAAATATGAGAGATGTATTATTTTTATATGTGAAACAATATTTTTAAGATTGAAATGGTGGTTTTAAAAAAAAACTTTGCTGACATCTTTAAATTTAATTTATATTGATAAAATTTCGTATGATTTTATTTTATTATTTTAATTTAATTATTTTAAGCATTACTATTTTATTTTTAATGGTTTTCTGTATCGTTATTTGTATTTTAATGTAATGGCTCTCGGTATTAAAGAGGCACGTGGAGATGATGATAAATTAATCAAACATATTCACAGCCCTCGAAAATTGCGTGAAAGCAATAACAACTTTACACTAAATCATCATATCTAACTTTTACATTTTAATGAGTGTTAAAGCGCTAGATGAAGAAGAAATAAAGAACTATAGGGATAAAATTAACTTCATTTTAATCAATTTATAGATATTTCAAAAATTTCAGGCATTAAAGAATTTGAAAAAATTTAAAGGGAACTTTAATTATTTTATATAATTTTAAAAGATTCTATAGGTTTTTAAGTGATTTTAAAAAGTTGAAGGGAATTCAAATTTTTTTTTAGAATTTGCAAAGGTTTTAAGGAATTTCTGGATGACTAAAGCATAGAGAATAAAATTTAAAGCAACTCCCAGCATATTTTAAAGACTTCAACGGATTTCTAATGAACTTTGAGGAATAAATTTAATTTATTTTATTTTTAAGGGCTTTTGTCATTTTTTTTATCGGTCCAGAAAGTACTCATTTTACATGAAAATGAGAATAAACTTGTTAATATGTATTTGGAAACATAATGAATGTGATTATTTATTAGGATGATGGTAGTTTTTGGAATGTTGATCATAAATTTAAAGTTGAAAATTAAAAATTCAAGATGGCGGTTCCAATATGGCGGCTAAGAAGTTCGAAATCCAATTTTGTTGACGAAACATGCTGAAAACGAATTCTTGGCTTTTTTTTGGTCGCTGATCATGAATCTGAAGTCAAAATTGGAAAGTTTAATATCGCTGATTCAATATGGCTAATCCATTATGGCGGCCGAAATATTTAAAGTTTGATATTGTTGGTGGAACATGATAAAACACGGTCGAATACGGTTTTTTTCTGCTGGAAAGTGGGGGCTGATTTCTGAATCCGGGGTCAGAATTGGCCCATTGTGTCAGGATTTTAAAACATTTGAGGTTATGTAACAAAAAAATGGTGTTTTTGGCTACATTTGAGGTTATGTACTGAAGGTATAAAATACTTTAGGGGTTTGTGTTTAGTTCAATTATATAGAACTACTCTTCCTCTTTAAATTGAGATTCGCAGAGTTGAATTACAATTTTTCTTATCCAAGTTACGCTACTTTTAAGTTACGAGATTTGTCCCATTAAGGCAAGACCATTTGCATTGACCTCCTTGAGTCAGACATTTTTCTACTGAGTATTTTCTCTTGAAAATTTGTTCTCATAGGTATTTAGGGTTGCCAACTACGAATCTGAAGTCGAAAGATTATAATTTTCAGATTCAAGATGGTGGATTCAAAATGGCAGATATAAAATCGCAGGATCAAAATGGCCATCTTGAATTTGAACCTTTTAATATTTCGGGAACGCTGATCATAAATTTGAAGTCATAATTTGAGAGTTAAAAATGGTGCATCCAATATAGCAAAACCAATATGGCGGCCGAAACGTTGGACGTTCATATTTATTGGCGAAACGTGATGGAAGTGAGACCTATGCCGACATTTGAAAGTCGATGGATCCAATATGGCAAACCCAGTATGGGGAATTCAATATGGAAAGTCCAATATGGCGGATCCAATATGTCCTCTTCCTTATTTTGGTCCAAATGGAAGATGAAATTTTTTCTTTTCGTCTTTAGCAGGACAAAAAGGGAAAAAGTTTTTTTTTTAGATTCCAGTGGTAACATTTTATGGTGGTTGTCCAAATTTGGACGGAAGATTCTTCGTTTTATTTTCAGGAATTCTACACATTAACTTGATTATTGGACGTTAAAAAGTATTCTAAATTTGATTTTAATCTAATTTAAGTTTCTTAAATTTTAAACAGATCCCTGTAACAGACAAAATGAATATCCTTGGCCATTTTACATATACCAAGGATATCTTATAGTCACTACCCATAATAAGTATAGCTATAATAGAGATGTTAGGAATATAGGTGTTTGAAGGAATTATCCGAAGAGCACCAGTGCATTATAGGATCATTTAAATAAAATGGCGACAGTGTAATTGGGAGCAGACAGTTCAGATTTACTTTAAACAAATAAACGCGTTTTACACATAAAATGCGCTGAAATGTCAATATTAAATAAAATTTTTGCTGCGGTAATAATAATTTACAAGTTTTTGAATTGTAGGAAGTAAATATATTGAAATATCAAGAAACGCGAGGAAAACAACAAACTTGACCTCCAAATGAATTATACAGATGTCAGGGAAATTCATTTCCTCGACACCAGACGAAAAATTGGCTAATGTAAGTTAATATATTTCTATAACAACTAAATGTTTTTCTAATCTAAAGATAATACAATTTTACCCAATCTATCGAAAATAATAAATTCTCGAACTTAGCAATTTTATCAAAATTACTGATTTACAGGAACAATTTATATAAAGTAACGAAATATTTAACTGAAACTAATTAAACTTTTTGCCTAATCGAAGCGGACACTTTCTTTCAGCTTAATTTATATTCTCTATTCACCTGTTCGCCAAAAAATATTATATTCCGTATGAACAAATTGACCAAATACAATATAAGATTGTACGGAAAATACTTTGCGATGCCTGAGCGGATTTTTTGTCGGGCAAAAGTGCCCGAGCACCCTGCTTGGTATAAAATTAAAACTCCGCATGTGTCTCAGCATATGCTATAGTTCAAGTCTCAAGTTGTGAATGTGACAAGTCGAGCAAAGATGTACAACCCGTGCAAAAATGTTGGCATAGCCCAAGCAGGGCCCTGGCTTGGCAAAACTGCGCCCTGGCCTGGTGATCTAGCCGGGGTCAAGCTCGAATGGAACGTCAAATCTGACCAAGGACAGGCTTGATCGCCCAAATAGTGAATTTATTTATCTACTTTGTTTATAAAAAATTAAATTGTTCTATTTGATCAAATATTATTAAATATTTATTAATTTAAGGAATAGCTAAAGTCTTTCTGGCGATTGCAGGAAATTATCATTTGAAAAAATCTCCAATTTTAATATTTTGGCACAACAATTGTTTATAACAATGCTGATTATAATCATTTAAATTAGTTTTGTAATTAAATGTCAGTCCTACATTAATATGAAGGACTTCTAGCAAATCAAATTTTTTTGCCGATAAGAAGATCATTTGTCAATTTTTGTTCATAAAATTGGTTTGTATCAAATAAATGGAATAATAAAGAAATTACTTGGATTCTATGAGCCCATAAACATTCAGTTAAAACAATTTAAAGTTTTCCTGATTATTTATTAAGGCGTAAAAAATTGTTATGTGCAAATTTTCAGTTTTTACATACTTTCAGTGGAAAAATTATTAATAAACAAATCGAGGACATAAAAGTTTGCAGCGTCAATCTCTTTAGAATTAAATGAATTTTAAGTCTTTTAAAATTAAAAATCGGACCAAAATTGATGTCTGGATATTCTTGAATGAAAAATACGAAGGTTAATCCCAAATTTATATTTTGAGACTGTAGAAACCTTCCCGTACAGACTTTCATGGAAATTGACCAAATAAATAACATTTTTAAATTTGCGTCGAACTTTTTAATTTTGACATCAAATTCGTATTCTATTACCCAAAAACCTACGTCGCTACTGGCCTTCGTGGAAATCTACTAATTAATACAATTTTCAAAACCCAGGCTACTTTTTTAAATTTTTGAATTTTGAAGCAAATTTTGTATTCCAAGACTCGAAACCCCCTGCCTTTTTAAAATTCCTATAAATCTGCCAATTTATCATATTTTCCAAATTTCAAATCAATTTTTGGAATTTTTGAATCTTGACCCTAAATTTGTATTCGACGAATCGAAGAATTGAGGTCAAAATTTTCAATTTATGAATCTTGAACCCTTTGTGTTCTAGGACCAGAAAATCTCTCTGGTTGCAACATTCATGGAAATCTAAAAAAACAAAATGTAATTAAATATAAATTAAATTAAATATAAATTTAAGTCAAATTTTTGAATTATGACCCCAAATTAATCATATTTTCAAATTCAAATCAAATTTTCGAATTTTTACCTTAAATTCGTGTTTTCTGTCAGTCAAACAATCCCCTACTAAATTTCATAGAAATCCACTTAATAAAATGTTGAGTCAGCCATTTAAAAGTATATAATCAAAAAAGAATTTTTTCAAATATTTCAAACCATTAGCCGCCATATTGGATGATTTAGGGGCAGGGAGACTGCGGAATGGCCACAAAAGCAAGAAAATACGGGAATGATTAAGATTCCTGTAATAATAATATTTTTTCGACTTAGATAATGATTAATAGGATAATCTGATGATACATCGAGAAAATTCTTTAAAAACATACCGTTTCTGCCCAAGAGCGGCACTTATTCGAATTCATTTTACTCGTAAATTTCAATTGTAATAAGATCAATATATCACAGAAAAAAATGTACAGATAAAAGTTTATTAAAAATTATCTCCCATTTATATTTCGAAATAATACTTTTTCTCTCCTGCAGTATCAAGTGTCGAGAAATAAATGGTTCGAGGTAGCAAGGAGAATCCGAAAAAGTAAATGCATTTAAACTTCTGTACTCGTTTATTACTATACAATCCTTAAAAAGATAGAATCCAATTTATTTGGCACACAGATTAACTACGGTCTATGTACACAAGTATAAATTGGCGGAGATTGAGTTTATACACATGAGCAATCATGACGCGCAGGGGGAATTAACATTGGTGGGGGTTGAGGTGAGTTCACAGGGCAGAAATGTTGATAAGGGCGAATGAACATTGGTGGGGGCGGAGGTGGTGGGGTAGGAGAAGGTTGTGGTGGAGGAGGAAGTGGTGGAGGAGGAGGTGGAGATGGTGAATAGTTTGTTTGGGAGGGCAGGTGTGAATATACCTGGCAGTAATGCGCAGGAGGTAGATTGGCTCGTGGTGGGGGAGGTGGTGGTGGTGGTGTTGGAGCTGGAGATGGTGAATAGTTTATTTTAGGGTGCTGGGGTGAGTATACCAGGCAGTAATGCGGAGAAGGTGGAATGGCTCGTGGTGGAGGTGGAGGAGGAGGTGGGGATGGTGTAGGAGGAGGTGGTAGGGGAGGTGAATAGTATATGTTAGGATGAGGGGGTGAGTATATCGGGCAGTACTGCGGAATAGGTGGAACGACTACTGGTGGTGGCGGAGGAGGTGGCGGTGGAGGAGGAGGTGGTGGAGGTGGCGGAGGAGGAGGAGGTGG
>JAWWLR010000128.1:28486982-28499882 GCA_035041075.1 Acraspis erinacei | reverse complement strand
TTCTAAGTTTAAAAAAAATTAATAATAGCACTTTTAGACGAAAAAACATATGATAAAAAATTGTTTAAGATTATAAATCTGCCGTAAAATCTAGTTTTCTGCAATTTTGAATTTTCAATCCAAAAGAAATTTTGTTCACAAAATACATGAATTTTCAAGCGAAAAAAGTCGATTTTTAACTCAAAAAAGACGAATTACCAACAAAATAAATAAATTTTTAACTTAAGAAGATAATTTTCAAGCAAAAATGGAATAATTAAATATACAATTAAAAAATCATTTTCAATTTAAGAAAATATAATTTTCAACTAAACAGATTCCTCGACAAAGATTAATTTTGGACAAAACAAACTAACTCTTAACAAAATATAAAACAAATATTTTTATAATTCCTTTAAAATAACAACAGTTAAATTAAACAAGATGAATTTTCAACAAAATAGTTCAATTTTCAATAAAAAAAAAGATGAATTTTCAACCCAAAAGACAAATTTTCGACAATTTTTATGAATATTTAAAATTTCAGTAAAAAAAATCAAATTTCAACACAAAAAAAAACAACATATTTAAGTTTCGAACAAAGAAAAAGGGCAAATCATTTTAATCAATAAATATTTTTTTAGGGATAATTAATTCTTTTTAAACTGAGAATTAAAATATTCCATTTTTCTTTAAAAATTGATCTTTTTTAGTTCAAAATTCAGCTATTTTCATTAGTTTTGTTTAAATTCCCAAATTTTCAAACTGAATGAGTTAAAAATGGAATATTTTAAACTGAAAGAATATTTTAATAAAAGCGTTTAATTAAATATTAATTTATGAATATATTTATGTTAAATTTCAAACAATAAAAAAGATTTTTCAACTAAAATTATTGAATAATCAACGAAAGAAATCAATTTTGAACAAAAAAGTTCCACTTTCAAGTAAGTAGATAAATTTTCATTCAAATGACAAGCAAAAAGATTTTAATTTTAAATAAAAAACTGTTCAGTTCATAAAAATAAATAAATAATTTGATAAAATAGTTAAATACTTAACCGAAAAAGATTTTAATTTAAAAATAGGACTGGAATTCAATCAAAGAGGCGAATTCTTAAAAAATAATTCAATTTTTAATCAAAAATATGAATTATCAACCAAAAAAGCAACAAAACAGATGAATATTGAATCGAACCAAAGCATTTTCAACTAAAAAAATATCATTTTGAACCAAAAAAGGTTTTTTATTTTAAATAAAAAAACAATCGAAATAATCAGACAAATGCGAATTTTCAAGCGAAGAATAGTATTTTGGACAAAAAAATGTTTCAAGTTCAAACAAAAAGAGTTAAATTCAACCAAAAAATATTTCGAAATTAATCCAAAAACACTTTAATTCATGAAAAAAAGTAAAATTTTTAACAAAGTTGATGAATATATGAACGAACTAAACCATTTTTAACTAGAAATGATTTTTATTTAAAATAAAAATAATTTAATTCAACCAGAAAATAATATTTTGAACTAGAAAAGATATTAATTTTAAAAAGGAGGGGAATTCGACCAAAAAAGGCAAATTTTTAACAAAACAGTTGAATTTTTAAACAAAAAACAAAAAACGACGAATTTTCTACCAGAACAGATTCTAATTTTAAACCAAAAACTATTGAATTCATAAAGAAAAGAAAAATTTTCAACAAACTAGATTAATTTTCAACTAGAGAATGGTATTTCGAACAAAAAAATATTTTATTTTTAATAAAAACAGTTGAATTAAACTAAACAGGCGAATTTTCAACGAAACAATGGCATTTTGGACAGAAATATGTTTCAATTTTAAATAAAAAACAGGTGAATTCAATCAAAAAGCAGCATTTCAAAGCATAAAAGGTTTTTGTTTTATATGAAAAAACAGTCGAAATAAACCAAAAAGACGAATTTTTATCAAAAAAGTTTAATTTTTAACAAAAGAGATAAATTTTTTATTGAATTAAAACATTTTGAATCAAAAATGATTTTTATTTTCAATAAAAAACAGTTGAATTCAACCAAAAAATAGTATTATAAACGAGAGAATATTTTAATTAAAAAAGGAGGGGAATTCAATCAAAAAGGCAAATTTCTAACAAAGCTGTTGAATTTAAACAAAAAACGACTCTTTTTGCTTTTAAATTAAAATCTGTTTTAAACAAAAAACAAGTGACTTTATAAAAAGAGGAAAATTTTCAAAAAAATAGAATAATTTTCAACTAGATAATAGTATTTCGAACAAAACAATATTTTATTTTTAATAAAAACAGTTGAATGCAACTAAACAGTTGAATTTCCTAAAAAAAAATGAATAGTTGATATTTCAATGGAAAAATATTTTTATTTTAAACCAAAAACAGTTTAATTTATTAAAAAAAAAAGAATTTTCAACAAAATAGATGAATTTTCAACGAAACAATAGCATTTTGGACAGAAAACGGGTTTAATTTAAAATAACAAATAGTTGAATTCAACCAAAAAATAGTATTAGGAAGCATAGAAGCTTTTAATTTTATATGGAAAGCGTCTAATTCAAGCTAAAAAGTTGAATTTTTAACAAATCCGTTTGAATTATCAACCCAAAAAATAAATTCCCAAGAAAAAATGAAATAGTTAAAATTTCAAGCAAAAAATATTTTGATTTTTAACAAAAAAAAAAACCAAGTTAATCGAAAAAGAAGAATTTTTAACAAGAGATAAATTTTTAATTGAATTAAAACATTTTGAACCAGAAATGATTTTTATTTCCAATAAAAAGAGTTGAATTCAACCAAAAAATAGTATTATAAACGAGAGAATATTTTTATTAAAAAAGGAGGGGAAATCAATCGAAAAGGCAAATTTTTAACAAAGCAGTTGAATTTAAAAAAAAAACACACAAAAAAACGACGAATTTTCAACCACAAAATATTTTTATTTTAAACCAAAACCAATTGAATTCATCTGAAAAAGAAACATTTTCAACAAAATAGATGAATTTTCAACCAGAGAATAGTATTTTCAACAAAACAATATTTTTTATTTTTAATAAAAACAGTTGAATTCAACAAAAAAGGCAAATTTCCAACAAAACAGTTGAATTTCCTACCAAAAACTTTGATATTTGGTATTTCAACGGAAAAATATTTTAATTTAAAACCAAAAACAGTTTAATATATCAAAAAAAAAATAATTTTCAACAAAATAGATAAATTTTCAACCAAGCAATAGCATTTTGAACCAAAAAAGGGTTTACTTTTAAGTAAAAAACAGTCAAATTCAAAGAAAAATATGAATTCTCAACAATAAATACAATAGTTGATTTTGCACACAAAAAACCGTTGAATTCATAAAAAAAGAAGAATTTTTAACGAAATAGATGTATATTTAAGCCCCAAAAAGCAGTTTCAATAAATAATTACTTTAATTTTAAATAAAAGCACAGTTAAATTTAAAAAAAAGACTAATGTTCAACAAAACAGTTGAAAATCCAAACAAAAAATGTAATACTTGATATTTTAATAAAAAATAATTTTAATTTTAAGCCAAAAACAGTTGAATTCATCCAAAAGACAGGATTTTTCAATAAAATAGATGAATTTTCAATCGAATAATAGTATTTTTAAAAGAAAAAGCTTTTAATTTTAAACAAAAACAGTTAAATTAAACTAAAAAAGACGAATGCTTAACCGAAACAAAACATTTTCAACCAAAAAAGATTTTTCTTTCCGATAAAACAGTTGAATTTAAGCAAAAAGAAGCATTTTGAACCATGAAAAGTTTTAATTTTATACAAAGAACAGTCGAATTCTACAAAAAAAAGCAAATTTTTAACAATTCTCAACAAAAACATGTAATAGTTGATATTACAAGCAAAAGAGATTGGAATTTTAAATTGAAAAAACAGTTGGATTAATAACAAAAATTATTTTCAAGCAAAAAATATGTTTATTTTTAATAAAAACCGGTTGAAATGAACCAAAAAAATAGAATTTTTAACCGAAAAAGTTTTTAATTTTAAATGAAAAAGTCGAATTAAATCTAAAAGAATGACTTGAACAAAATTTCAAGAAACTAAAAAAATTAAATTCAACTTCAGTTTATATAAAATTGCGTATCAGGCTGTCCCTGACCCTCCCTGACCAGTTTTAAATTCCCTGACCTGAATCAACTCTGTGTATCTACAGTTTTATGAAATCGCCCAATTCACGTTCGCGTATGTTTAGCCGCTCCGTTTTCTACTTCCCCAAAGTTTAATTAAACGAATTAAACATTTTTCGAAATTGTGAAGACTAGAAATCCTCCTCTATCAGCAAGAAAAACTCTAAAAAGTAACATCCTCCTGTACAAAAGTCGAGAAAATCAATGCTTCCTTTTATTTTTGAGGTTATGTTCGTCAACTCCAATTATTTACAAAAATGAGACAAATCCCACAAATTAAAACTGTTTGTAGCATTTCAATAAAAAAAGCTCCGTTTCTAATTTCTTTTCCTAAACCTGAGAGAGTGTGATCAAGTTTTGAAAAATCGGAAAAATAGTTTCGATAACGTCAAGTGACGTGTCAAACCAAGATTCGATCTGCAGCTTCATATTGTAGAAA
Organism: Acraspis erinacei; assembly: GCA_035041075.1. Lineage (NCBI taxonomy): Eukaryota > Metazoa > Arthropoda > Insecta > Hymenoptera > Cynipidae > Acraspis > Acraspis erinacei. The sequence goes on along the minus strand of JAWWLR010000128.1, from coordinate 28,495,291 downwards.
TTATAATAAATTGATAAAAATACTCACACTTTTGGTCCGATATTGACAGCTGACATTATTCGCATAATATAAGAAAAGTCCTATGAGGCCAAAAAATAATTTCAACTCCATTTTAGCCAATTTTGACAGACTTCTTCCAAGTCTTGTGTCAAAATCCCAAACACGTTGAAAACCCGGGACAGTGGACACGCTAGCAGACGAATTGTTTAGCTTGACGTGGCAGTCAAATCATTTTCCGTATTTAAACTATTTGTATCATTTAAGGAGCAAAATCCTGTTAATACGGAACTTTAAAAAATCTTGAAATTATTATTTTAACTTAAACAGTTTCATTCTGAAGCTAGTAAAAAAGTTTTAGTCATTTTTTTGAGTCACAAGCAGGGACGTAGCTTGATAATTGGTTTGATTTGTTTTGAATTTGATAGACACTCATTTATTACACTTACATTCCAAGATTACTTTTTTAAATTTTCCAAGTATTTTATAATTTTATTTTATCTTTCAAAAAAGGCATTAATTGGAATTTTTCTACAAAAAAATATTTTTTCCTTTTTCATTATTTGCTGTTTTTATGATAAAAAGTAATTGATTGTAATTTTTTGGTTTGGTATTTCAAAGTTTTGATAATTATTGTAATTACATATTTGGGGAAAACTGCATTTTTATCAATGCTGCTGTTTGGGGGTTTCAATATTAGATACACTACTGGTGAATCGAAAAAATTCTTCACCCGGATTGGACAAACCTGCGGAGAAGGTCGCTGATTGGATGACGCCCGGTTTCCCTCCTTCTTTCAACGGTCACTTTAAAATATTTGACCAGGGCTGGGCATTTCTGTCAGAAGAAGAAAAAATCGATTTTATTGTAAACAATGAACAGGTGTAGAGACATTGTTTATAATTATGTCATATTTTTTATATTTATTTATACTCTTCACATAAATAAATATAACATAAATATTTATATAATAAATACATTATTTTTTAATTAACTTACAACATTAAAACTTTTAAATTATCTAGTAAATTAATTATTGTATGAAATTGAACATGCTTGATATTAGTGTTTGTCACAGGGAATTAGTATTTTTTTTTAATAATTTGAATATAAAGTAATTAAAAATCTAAGAAACCTTAAAATTTCTAAAAATTATAGGTTTTGTGAGTGTTTTTTATAGGACATTAAAATTTTTTAAACAATAATTATTAGAATTAAAAGCTTTATAATTTGTTAACAGTTTTAGGTTATGTCCGAAATTTACATAAAAAATTGGGATTTTAAAACAAAAATTATTGCGTTTCAAAGAATATTCGAAAAAATTGTCTATTCAGAATAATTTTAAAATTTATTATCTTTCACTGAAAATCAGTTATTTGAACCAAACAACATGAGGTATTAAAGAAGATTTACAACTTTCAATAGGTTATGTCGTTTATAATATCTTTGGTTATGCTATAGTGTTCTGATTATCATTTAGAACTATTGAATTCGTAATTTTCGCACAATTTTAGGTTATGTTGAATTTTTATACCGAAAATCGATATTTTGAATAAAAACATCGTTGCATTTCAAATAAAATTACAAATTTCAGTTTATTCTTGCATTTTCCATCGGAAATCCATACAAATTTCAAAGATTACAATTTTTTGAACAGTTTCAGTTTATGTCAACATTTTTTACTGATAATCAATGGTTGCAAAAAAAGTAGGAATGAAAGTTGATTTATCATTTTTCTTCTATTGTGTTAGCCTTTCGTCGAAAATTTGTATTTTTATTTAAAAAAAAAACGATTTTTCCAATTATATTTTTTTGATTACCATTTAAAATCAGCGAATTGATCTTTCTTGTACAATTTTAGGTTATGGGTTTTTTTAATCAGAAATCGATATTTTTAATCGAAAAATTGTTGTTTTTAAAACAAAAGGTAAAATTTTGTAAATTATGCTCGACTTTTGTATAGAAAATTGGCATAGCATTAAAATAATTACAAATTTGGAACAATTGTAGGTTATGTTAAAAATTTTCACCGATAATCAGTTATTGTAAAAAAATAGGTATAAAAGAAGATTTACCATTTTTATTATGTTCTGTTATTATTTCGTTAAAGATTCGTATTGTTATTTAAAAAAAAGAGTTTTCAGATTACCTTCTTCTGACTATGGTTAATAATCTTTAAATTCACAATTTTTGTACAATTTTAGGTTATGTTGAAATTTTATATCGAAATCGATATTTATAATAGAAAATCATTAGATTTCAAAGAAGATTATTTTTTATCAATTTTAGGTTATATGCTTACATTTTTTTCTCGGAAATCAGTATATTTTTTTCAAATGAGATTAAAAATTATGGAACAATTTTAGGTTATGTATGTAATTGTTTTTGCATCGGAAATTGCTTATTTTAATCAACAACGCAATTTAACTTTAAAGATCAAACTAGCAATTTTGAACAACTTTAGTGTACGTCAGTGCTTTCTGTTTAAAATTACTATTGTTGATAAACAATAATTAAGTTTAAAAGAATATTCACAATATGCAGACCACGACAATATGTAGACCAATATAGCGTTTTCAACCGAATTAGGTCATTTGAAAAAAAATCTACTTGATTGTAAAAATAAGACTTACAATTTGGAACTATTTTAGGTTATGTTAGTGTTCTTCCCTCTACAATTTGTATGTTTGATCCAAAATACAATGGATTTATTGTTTATATACTGATTATGATGTAAAGATTGTTTCTCTTAATATTAATTCTATATTTTTATTTAAAAAGATCGTTAATAAATAAAAAATTGTGCGAGCAGCGCTCTCATGTTTCTTTTCTAAAATAGTTTTAAAAAATAAATTTAATTTGGAAAAATCTCTAGTTCCGTGAGCTATCAATCTTTCTAAACATCTTTAGAAAATTGTTTTATTCGAAAAGCCCTGAAAAATTGAAAAGGTGCCTTAAAAAAATAAATATTTAAAACAACAAGTTAATTAACAAAGAGACAATAATTGAGAATATGAAATAAAAAAATTCTCTAGTAATATTAATTTTAATTTCAATCTAGAAAAAATTGCAGTGATTTAAAATTTTTTAAAATAAATAATCTAAAAATACGTCATTACTGAAAAAATGTCTTTAATTAATAAAAAGATATCTAAAAAAAACCAAACAAATATTGGAATAAAATTTGTTTAAAAATTAATTAAAACTCTAAGCAAAATTTTGTATTAAAAATTTCATTTATTGTTCTGAAATCTTAATTTATTGAGAAACAAAATTATATTAAATTTTGGGCAATAACCTGTTGCATGAAACTAGATGCAAATGGATGAAGTTTCCCAGCCCTGGGAGTCCCGCGTAGAAAAGAAACGTTAAAAGCAGCTGAACGACCGGTAAAACGATTTTCCCTCCAGCTCTCAGACAGAAACGCGAATTCACGGGGACAAGATGGTTTAGGGTTTAGGGGGTGTTTTTTCATTTCGGGAATGTTAAGTGATCAGTGTTGTTTCGAAATTGTTTAATTTTACGAGTGTGTGATTATTGTTAATCGTTTATCGACTGTTTCTTTTTACGTTTCAATTTTTTATTTGAAAAATGTCCTTCTCCAAGGCGAGAATCCAACGTTTCAACGAACTTGGAAGTACGTAGAAAAACATTTATTAATTTACAGGGCAAATATATGCCAAATAAATAACTGGAATATCGAATTTATTATTACTGGAACGAAATTTATATTTATTTTCATATTTTAATAATTTGGAAGCATTTTCCAAATTGAGAAATTGATTAATTGAAAGGATTTCAAAAACCGGACAAGTCAAAAGTTTTCGAAAGTTAAAGGCTTATCTAAATCGAAAGTATTTTAAAATTTGAAGCTTGTTCAACATCATTTGATATTTAAATAAAAATATTATTTGACTTTTTTTTGTCCAGCCAACATTTTGGGAGAAAAATTGGAAAGAAAATTAAAAAGTCAATCAAGTTTCGAGTTTCACGTCTTCAAAAAATACTAAAATAGATACATACTATATTTATTTAAGTCATTTTTTTTAATTTTCTCGAAAACGGTTAATTATACAAAATTTTGGAAATATTAATTCAACTCTCGAATGTTCATGAAAAATAATTCTTTCAGCCTCTTTCGATAAATTAATTTTTCAAAATCCTGAACTTACAAAAATCAAGATTTCAAATGATTTTAAATATTTTAGGTTTAAAAGTTCCAAAGATTTTTCAATATATTTAAATAATTTTTAGGGATTTTAAATGATTTTCAAGATTTTGTGGTAGGTTTAAGAATACCAAGGAATTTTTGAAAACTGTAACATTTTGTAGAGGATATTTCAAAAGATTTCAAAAATTTTAATGCATTTTAAAGAATTGCAATCATTTTAGGGCATGTTTAAAGACTCCAAGAAATTTTCAAGAGTGTCAATAAAACGTGAAGGGATTTCAAAGGATTTGAAATATGTTGAAATATTTTTAAAAATTACTAGAAATTTTGAAGTACTTTAAATTTTTTTAAGGGATTTCAACAAATTTCAAATGATAAAAATTATTTGGGATATTTCACAAAATTACAAAGAATTATCTAAAGCTTTCAAAAATTTAAAGGAATTTGAATTACTTTAGGATATTTTTGAAAATTCCTTGGAATTTTCAAGAGTTTTAAAAAATTACTTTAAAAGGATTAAAATTATTTCAGGGTATTTTTTTTAAATTTTAAGGAATTTTGAATAGGATTTTAAAGATTCCAGTGGATTTGAAATACTTTTGTGACATTTTAACAGATTCCAAGGAATTTTCAATAGGATTTTTGGGTATGTTTAGAGCCTTCAAGTAATTTTCAAGATTTTTTTTTAATTTGAAGAGATTTAAAAGGATTTGAGATACCTTAGGGTATTTATAAAAATTTCAAGGAATTTTTAGCAGATTTTAATAATTTTAGAGGCTTTTTAAGGATTTTAAATATTTTCGGGTAAGTTAAAGACAAGAATTTAAATTATTTTATAGGATTTTAAAAAATTCTAAAGAATTTTCAACGGATTTCAATAATTTTGAAGGATTTAAACATTATTTAGGCTTTGTTTAAAACTTTCAAGGGATTTTCGAGACATTAAAAAATTTGAAATATTTTTGGTGTTTTTAAAAATTCTAAGGAATTTAAAAATATTTCAAAAAATATAATTTATTTTATAGGATTTTTAGAAATTCCAAGAAATTTTAAATAATTTTTAAAAATTTCATCGGATTCGAAATATTCTAGGATATTTTTTAGCATTCTAAGGAATTTTTAATATGATTTCAAAGCTTGCAATGGAAATCAAAGATTTTATGATATTTTAAAAGATTCCCAGGAATTTTCAACGGATTTAAATAACTTTTGAAGGATTTAAAACATTATTTAGGCTTTGTTTAACTCTTAATTAATTAAAAATTTCCAATAAAGTTTGAAAAGTTTAAAAACGTTTCAAGGAATTTCCAAGATTTTGAAAATATAAATTATTCTGCAGAATTTTAAAAAATTCAAAGGTTTTTTTCAGTAGATTTCAATAATTTTAAAGGCTTTCAAAGGATTTTTAAGATTTTAGGGTAGGTTTAACGACTGAAGGAATTTTTCTGAAATTTAAAACAAAATCTCAAGGGATTTAAAATATTGTAAAGTATTTTAAAACTTTTTAAAGAGTTTTAAATCAATTTCGATCATTTTAATGACTTTTAAGGGAATTTCAAGATTTCAGGGTAGGTTTAACATTTCATCGAATTTTTGAGAGCTATACAAATTTCAAAGATTACAATAGATTTTTAATTTTTATTTTATTTTTATTTTTAGAAATTCTAAAGAACTTTTAGTATATTTCAATAATTTAAAAAATATATTTTTTTAAATTCTGAAGAATTTTCAATCGGATTTTAAAGACTTAAGTATTTTTTTGTATGCTAAAAGTCTTCAAAGAATTTTCAAAAGCTTAAAAAAGTTTGGAAGGATTTTTAATATTTCAGGTTTTTTTTTAAATGCCAAGGAATACATATATTTTGATCCTTTTAATGGATTTTAAAGATATAAGGATAGATTTGACGGCTCAAGAAAGTTATAAGAACGTTAATAAATTTAAAGAAATTTTAATATTTTTTGGTGTTTTTAAATTTTCCAAGAGTTTTAAAAATGTCAAGGGATTTGAGATATTCTAAGGAATTTTCAGTGGATTACAATAATTTAAATGTCTTTTAAAGCATTTAAAATAATTTAGGGTAGGTTTAAAGATTCGAGGAATTTTTAAGAACTTTAAATTTGTTTATATATTCCAGAAAATTAAACGTTTTTAAATTATGTGAGAGTATTTATAAAAATTCCAAGGAATTTTCAGTAGAATTCAATCATTGTAATGGCTTTCATAAGATTTTAAAGATTTTAGGGTAGGTTTAAAGACTGAAGGAAGTTTTAAGAATGCTCAAAAATTCAAAGCAGTTTTAAATGTTTTGGGATATTTTCAAAACTTTCAAGAAATTTCCAAAAGCTTTAAAAAGTTTTAAGTAATTTTGAAAAGTTTCAAAGGATTTCAATTATTTTACAGTATTTTTAAAATTCTCAATGAGTTTTTAGTAGATTAGAATCACTCAAATGGTTTTCAAAGAACTTTAAAGATTTTAGAATTGGTTTAGAGACTCAAGGATTTATTTAAAGCTTTACAAAATTTAAACATTTCAATCATTTGAATTGCTTTCAAAGGATTTTAAAGGTTTTCGGGTAGGTTTAGAGACTCACGGAATTTTTTAAAGATTCAAGAAATGTTACAATTGTCAGGGAAATTCAAAGAATTTTAATCATTTTAGAGTATTTATAAAAATTCCAAGGAATTTTCAGATAGATTTCAATAATTTTAGTGGTGTTTAAACGATTTTAACGATTTTAGGATAGGTTTAGAGACTCAAGGAATTTTTTGAAGCTTTAAAAAATGTAAAGAAATTTGAAACATTTTCGGGTATTTTTTAAATTTCCGAAAAATCTATAAAAGTTTTAAAAAGCTTCAAGAAATTTCGAAAAATCTCAAATGATTATATTATTTCACAGTATTATTAAAAATTCCAAAGAATTTCCAAGTACTTTAAAAAGTTTCAAGGGATTTGGGATATCGTAGAATATTTTTAATAATTCCATAGCATTTCCTGTAGATTTCAATAATTTTAATGGCTTTTAAAGGATTTTAAAGATTTTAGGGTAGGTTTAGAGACTCAAGGAATTTTTTAAAGCTTCAAGAAATTTTAGAATTGTCAGGAAACTTCAAAGGATTTAAATTATTTTTCAGTGTTTTTAAAAAACCCAAGGAATTTTCAGTAAATTACAATCATTTAAATGTCTTTTAAAGTATTTAAAATATTTTAGTGTAGGTTTAGAGACTCGAGAGACGTATTTAAAGTATTTGAGAATATTTATGAAAATTCCAAGAAATTTGCAGTAGAATTCAATCATTTTAATGGCTTTGAAAAGATTTTAAAGATGTCAGGACAGTTTTGCAGAATAAAGAAAGTTTTAAGAGCTTTAAAAAATTGCAAGGGATGTGAAATATTCTCGTGGATTTTTAAAAATTCAAAAAGTTTAGAAAATGGCCAAAGCTGCGATTTTAGAAATATCAATTGAACTCTCAAATGCCCCTGATAAGAGCAATTTTTCAGCCTCCTTCAATAAATAAACTTTTGAAAATCTTGAACCTGCAAAGTCTGCATAAAATAAAGATAATAAATGACCAGGACCATCTGCCCTAGCACGGAAGCGAAAGTTGCGCCCCTGAGAAAAATACGAGAAATATCGTTGCACAATTCAGCGGATCTCAAATTTCCCTGTCCGAATGACTTCCCCAGAAGTAATAAAAAGCCACGAAAAAAGCCCGAAAAGCCCTCAATCTCCGATTTCAAAAATGCCCCGATTTATAGGGAAGTCGAAAAGTTGTTTTTGCCTGTCGATGTTAACATTTTGGAAAATAAAATCCATTGTCGCAAGTTTGGTGTATTATGGGACTTGGGAACCACTGACCCTGGCGACTAGAACTGGGGGGACAGCTGGCTTTTGATGCAATGTAAGCGTAAGGGGTCGTCCTCATGGGGTACATAGAATTACCAGGTGTTGCGTCGCCGACACCCCCTTCGAAGTTCACCCTCCCCCCGCCCCACCCTACCCCATTTCTGCTCTCTTTGTGTAATATGGCAAGTAATCATTTAAAAATTAAATGCTTAATGCTCTCTTCTGGAATTCGGAAACTTGTCCGAAATTCGAAAATAACTTTATTCCCAGGCTCGGGAATTTATTTATTTTTATG
>JAWWLR010000128.1:28332249-28342320 GCA_035041075.1 Acraspis erinacei | reverse complement strand
ACCATATTGTAGAGGAAAAATTGCATCAAAGCAAGAGGAATCCTCTTAATCGAAGAATATTTTTTTCTCGGTGTAGGATAAATTTGTTGATATTTTTGAATAATATGAAATTTACTATGAAAAATTTGTTAGGATGAAACAACAATATAACAATAACAATAAATATAACAATAAAAATTTGCATTTTCGATTTTTTCACGATAATTCAAAAAGTTGTTATGATGTTCTTGTAGCGCTTTGAAAAAGTAATGTTTTTCTTCTCTTGAAGTTTTTCCTAGCGTGTGTTCTTTGGCTTAAAATACTAATTTTAGCTTTTTTGGGGGGAATTTGAAAATGCTATAACTTTTTGAGTTTTTATCCAAAATGGCTGGTTAACGAACTTGAATCGTCTTTTTGGTCCCTGAAACTGTGTGCCAAATTGAAACTCAATCCGAATAGTCTTTCAAAAATTATGCGATATACAGACGACGACAACGACGACATACAGACACCGACGTAAAAACTGTTTCTTCTGACTCAAGGGGCCTCAAAACGTCGACATTTAATGGAATCAGTGAAAGTTATTTTTCACCCAAAACCAATACCTTCTCATTATGATGAGAATGTAATAGAACTGATCGGTTAAAACTCTTAATTTCAGCAGGTACCCATTGCGGATTTTCCAGAATAAATAAAAGCTTAAAAATATTCTAAAAATTATGGATATTATTGTATTCACCAATATAATTCAGGATAAGCGGCAGAGATAAGACCGGCGCATTAAGGATCCTCATTTTTCAAATTATATTGTATAATTGCCTTGTCAGAGAACTTAGTAAATACGGCAAAGCGATTTAAAAAAATCTTTTGTCTTATTATCATGGAGCACAGTTGTGACTTATTTGCATTTCATAAATCAGGTTCCAGGACAGAATATTTAATTAAATTTGGGTTACCTGAAAATTCATATAATAAGTTATGTTCTAATTGTTTGACTTCTCCTACGTTTAAGACGATAAGCATAATGAGTCGAGATTTCTCGCTAGACAATGTTTATTTTTGTCTCAAACACCGTGGGATGGATCTGTCATTTACTGCTCACATATTTAGTAAAATTCTTTAGACAATTTTTGGTGTGTTGAATTAGAAAAAACAGATTATTTTTAATAATGAAATCACCTTCAAATGAAATGCTCTAATTTCAGATTTAACTTCGTTGTCTAATTACATAGTGAGATCCAAACTCTTTTCTCTAACCACGTCCACAAAGTACAGTTCTCCAAGTGGGCCCATTAGTATCCAAGGTCTTTAACTCTTACCTCTCCACTCTCCACTTACCTCTATTACTTACTTCTATTACTTTTATTAAATGTAAATGTATAATCAGCTCTTCAAAGTGATGTGCAACTTCGCCTATCTCAATACATAAATTTATAACTCGCATAGCCTGTGTGGTATATACAGTATTTGCACTGCATTTAATTCTCTATAATAATTTCTTACTTTTCTTCGAAGCCGTTTTTCATTTTCTTATCTTCAAATTTTATTTTATCCTCACTTTATTTATCTAGTATTTTTCCTTTGCTGTTCTTCTCTGGATGATCATTTTATAGTCGGATACTCTCATCATTACCAAGATCTATAATATTCAACTTCCGGTTTCTGTAAATTCTCTATCTTGATTTGCTTTGTCTCTTTAGTTCTCTTTGTTCTCCGTGTTTGACCTAAGGCCCTTTCATAAACGTAATATAACCAATTTGTCCCCGTAACGATTCTTTTTTAGATCTACGATCTCCAAAATTACCTAGCAGTCTGTCCGTACTGCCGCGTTGAATTTCGACCTATTCGTTAAAGATCTCCTAGTAAAGTGACTACTTCCCTACAATCACAAGTACCTACAGTATCATTTAAAATTTAAAGTATTCAAGAAGGAGTCTTTTACTTTACTCCTTTCACCATCAACTGGGGCTTACCGCGCTATGATAAATAATCTTCTGATTCCCACATTCATTCTAGCCCACAGCAATCTGGAAGATACAAAATGTATGTCCCTGTACATTCTGTTTTGCTGTCTCATTCATAATCAGACCGACTATTTGACTACCATGTGATTCATTATCTAGTTCTGACCATAGTGTCAGTCAATGCTATGATTATAAAAACTGGATTAAAAAAAGCACCAGGGGTGTTGGGAATAGGATGGATAGAAGCAGCAAAATCCCAAAATTACCCTAGAAAAACTCCAGGAAAAGGATTTAGATGCTCACAGGTCACAAGCACTTGAAATATTACAAAGCAAAAAATATGGTTAAAGGCCACGTCTGAGTGCAAGAAAGGCGCCCATTAAATTGAACCCAAGGAAATAATATCGCAACCAGTGGTTGACTGAGCGCCGGGGGTTTTCCCTATATAGGACCCCGACCCACCAATACACAAACAAAAACAATTATGACAAGATATTACCCTTCTAGTAATTTTTCTTATATCAGTATGTATATTATTTGATATACGGTTTATGCAAATAGTTCACTATCTATCACACTAAACATTTGTTATTGACTAATAAATAAGCATGGGAATTAGCAGCGTAGAAAAACACTTATTCACATTTGGTTCCTCTGTCTTCACTTTTACAGATTCCTTGGGAAATCGAAACATGTTCGGATGTCGGCGGATACTCCCTTCCATAAAGGATCAGATTTCAATTATTATTTACAGCTTCTAGAGGTGAGCGACAGTGTGACGTTATTATTCTCTCCTCTTAAATGTTTCTGCAAAAAAATCTCTTAATATAGCTGTTAGCCAACGTTTGCAAACCTGTTAACCTTTGCTAACCATTTAAAAAATGTTTTAAAACAGTAGCTATCACACAGCAAATATAAAGTGAGAAAAGCTCACCAATCCTAATTTTTCTATAATTTAAAAGAATCTATTTCCGAAAAAAGACTGAATCTGAGGTGCAGTACTGAGGATGGACTGAAGCCTTGGGAACTATGATTTGTTTACTTCTGAAAGTTAAATTACACGTGGCACGTAAAACTTTGATCAAAATATTACATTTTAGTCAAACATTTTTTAAATCGAATTTATAATGTGAGAACGATTGCGATTTATATGCTGTTTACATGCATTACTTGATAATTTTTTGTAACATGGCGCTGGCCGCTTACTGGACTCTCAATGTTTTCTTCAACGGTCATTACGATAACCTGGCCGTTGTTCAAATTTATTTTCACCCGCTTTCTATGGCTATTATATATTCCAGAAAAAAAATCACAATTCTCTAATATTGCAAAAGCTTCACCATTGGCTGTTGATAATACGATATGTTCTTTCTTCGGAATCAGCTCAAAAGCAGACCTTGAAATTCTTTTTTGAATGATTTCATTAGTAGAAAGAACGCATTTCCGAAGTTCGAATTGGCGCTGTGGACTATTCAGTGGAATAATTCGTATGAATGGAAGTTGATCAAGTTTAAATCCAAGTATGTCAGTAGAAAGAGGATTGGCAGAAGAAATTTTGGACCTGGGCCTGTATCTGGCAGGAAGAGGGAATTTCTCGGGAGAAGGCGAGCTGATAGATGAATGAGGTCCGGCAGGAGCGACTGACTTGTCAGGAGAATGTGGCCTGGCAGGAGCGAGTGACTTGCCAGAAGAATGAGGTCTGCCAGAAGAATAAAACGGTCCGTTCCAAGGAATATGTTCGCCATTAGGATAACAGTCAAACTGTAAGCCTAATTCTGTAAAAAAATAGAAGCTTAAATTAGTTTTCAATGTATATACTTGTATTTTGTTAGAGTACCCTTAATTTCTTGAACAAAAATTATAAAGCAAGATATAATGTCGTACATGTTACAAATCACATAGCTTCATTTCTTTCTTCGAATCGACTGTACTGACTCCGTGGTTGGCGCATTGGTATCGCATTGGGCTTCAAGCCAGTGCTCAGGGGTCCAATTCCCCTGGCCGAAGTCAATTTCTACTAACACTCCCTCATTCCCATTTCAACACACGGCAGTCACCTTTCCTGCCCCCATGACCTTTATAGCCTTGACCCTACGAAGACTAAGTCACTCAACAGAAATAAAATTCGGATAATTACTGCAATACTATCTGCCAATTCATTAACAATTTTCTTTCAATGTGAACACTTTCCAAATTCGATCAACACTCTCATTCCGGATTGCAATGTAATAAATATAGATTTTGTTCGGACTAATTTTGCATAGACAATAGGGATACAAATCCAATTATGTCCAACAAATTCGTATTTGCGGAGAGTTTAGCATTTATATTGATATTATTCTACAGTTTTCAAGGACACTATGGGACATTCCTTTAAAATGCCCCAACATAAAGATCAGATATGCCAGATCGGGCTCAAACTTCGGATAAGCGTTGTACTACTGCATGTTAAACTATTCAAATTTTTTTTTGCTGCTTTTTCCAATAGTAGCCGAGTTGAAAGTAGCAAAATTGGTTAGTTGTTAGTTGAAACTCTCTGCTGCGAAAGTATGTGATGCTTTCAAAAATTCACCTTTAAAAAAAACTTGAATTTCGTAGAAATATATTATCTTATTGTGTTCTTAAGTATTTGAAGAAGATATGAGCGCGATACATGGATACGTCAACGTACATATTTGGGTAAAATCATTAATCATCTCTTATCTGTTCAAAAAAATTAGATACCCCGAATTTTGGAAAAATTATAGTTAAAATCTTAGCAAGAAAGTGGTAAAATATGAGACAAACTACATCTTGCAGATAAAGGTCTTACATACAGATTGATACAGAGTTTTCAAATTTGCAGCGAATTAGCAATTATTTCGCGACAAGGGATAGGATCAAATGTACGATTATCTTATGATTATTTAGGAATACTCAACCTTGAATGACTGCCAATTCCTAATATTTATATATTGAGAAAAAAGAGTCATGAGGTATCATCTCCCAACTTAAATAACGTGATGTAGTAATTTCTAAGGTAAATTGCACATTTGCAGTAAATGGAAATATTGTATAAAGTGTCAATGAAGTCTCTAAAATGGTCATAAGATAATGGTACGTTTCATTCTTTCTCTTGCAAGAAAGAACTATTAATCAAGTAAAAATTTAAAGAATCTGTATCAGTATAAGGAAGGTGTCCGAAAGGTCGGAGGTGCAAAATCTCCGAAAAGTTCGTTACGTAAACTGAATGGGCCCCATAGATTTTAAATAAGTTTAATAAGTAAACTTGTAGCATGATTCAGGCGTTCATAGAAAATAAAAATCGGCCTGGAAAAAATCAAAAACAGTACTTTCTGGTTTTGAAATTCGTTCAAATTCCTTACAGTCAGGAAACTGTTCAAATTCCATTTGATAACAACAATTTTAGATCCATCAGAATAAATAGAAGGTTAAAAACTTAGTAAAGATTATGAATGTATTATATTATTATGCTCACCGATATTATTGAGGATAACCGCCAAGGATATTAACAGGACTTTAGAGATCCTCATTCTTTCCCAATTATAAGAAATACTGATTAATGTAATGTTAAAGAACTTAGTCGATAGTGTGAAAAAATTTTTGACAATCTTTTTTCGTGATATCGTGGACTACAGTTTTGATTTATTTACATTCCATAAATCAGTTTCCAGAGGTAAAAATTTCGTAACATTTGCTTCACCTGAAAATTTACGTAATAATTAATGTATTAATGGTTTGTCTGCTTATACATTTAAGGCGAGATAAGGAGAATAAATAGAGATTTACCCTCAAGTGGCAAGAATTCGCGGAAACTTTACGAAAATTCCACGGAAATTCCACTAGAAAATTTCTTCGACTTTCTACTTAAATTCCATCAGCTTCCCACCTGCAAATTCCAGCCTGTAACCTAAGAAACCCCAAAAAAATTATGTGCCAATTTTAACTGGATATGGTAATTTTCTTAGATTCAGGTAGCTTGTTTAAAAATTGTTTGTTTGTGAAATTAAAAAAAAAGATTCTTTTTTTAAATCATCTTTGAATAAACCGAAAGCGAGTTTGGGAGCCAAAGAAGAGGAAGAGGATTTTTGTAGAAAAATTCAAGTAACTGATTTTGTTCCATTTTTCTCACAAGCTCGCTATACTTAATTATAGTTGAAGCATAATAGTAAACAAATTTTTAATTATTATAGTTATACAATTGTTTTAGCATTGAAGTTTAGTCAGAGAGATTTATGTAAATTGCATTTCGAAATAAATAAAGTTAGTCATTCAGTGTCTGATACTGCGTTTTTCATTAACATTAAAATTTTGTTGCCACATTTTCTGTACGTTTTTTGCAATTCCATGTTAAACGATGATGTAAAATGAGAAAGTCTTGTAAGCCCTCATTTTTTAATAATTTAAAAAAATACATATATTACCGGAAAAGACTGAATGTGAAGTAGGGTGGTGAAGAAAAATTGAAGTAATATTTTGATGCAAAGTTTATATCTGAGTCCAATTTTTTTTTCAAATTGAATTAATCGTGTGTGGACATTTGTGATTCACGCTTGGTTTATATTTACTACACTATAACTCTTTGATAAATGGCGGTGGCTTCCTACTGGAATTTCTTTACTTTCTTGTTGGTTCATTACGATAACCTGGCCACTGACCATGTTTATTTTCGAGCGCATTCGATAGTTATTATATATTCCCATAAAAAAATCATCTCTCTCTAATGTTGCAAAAACTTCACCATTAGATGCTGATAATACGATATATTCTTTCATAGGAATAGGCTCAAATGCATTAAACCTTAATTTTCTTTTAAGTGATTTATCAGCAGGAAAAACGTATTTTCGCAGTTCGAATAGGCGACACGGATTCTTCAGTGGAAGAATTCGAATATACCTAAGTTGATCTATCTTAAATCCAAGCACATTAGTAGAAAGAGGATTGGGCGAAGGAGACCTCGTTCTGGAACTAGATGTGGAACCAATTGGGGGCTTCTCAGGAGACGGCGAATTGGTAGACGAATTAGGTCTGGCAGGAACAAGAGACTTGTCAGATGAATTCTGTTTGACAGAAGAACAAAAAGGTCCGCTCCAAGGAATTTTTTCGCCATTAGGGTAACAATCGAACAGTGATCCAAATTCTGCAAGAAAAAATAAAGCATTAAATTAATTTTTTATGTGTATAATTGTATTTTGGTATATCGTGAACCCCTTCTTCCGAAATTGCAAAGCAAAATGTAATTTGGTGCATGGTGTAGGCCACCTTGCGTTACTCTTTAGACTAAGAATGTCGGTATGAAATATTAAAAATTAATAATTTAATAAAGATACATATTTGAAACATAAGGAAGTTCCCCGAATTTCTGTCAATTACTTTGTAAGAAAAAAAAATTCGCTTTAAAAATAGACCATGCGAGAACTAAGTATTAAAAATGGAATTATCTTTAATTGGACATATAGAGATATTGTATTGTGTTGCTATAGGTATTTGAACAAGATATGATCGCAATACATGGAAACCTCAGCGGACATATTTGGATTGAATCATGAGTCTTCTACTATCTGTGTCAAAAATCTAGATACCTTAATTTTTGTACGAATTATTGTGAACATCTCAGCTGAAAAAACTTCAACAAATACGGGAAAAAGTACGTGATGCAGAAATTTGCATTAAATTAGTCGTACGTTCTTTAGCTTCGGATATGAACCCTCAATGATCTTTTGTTATTAACCTCATAACGTATAATTGTGAACCAAAATAATGAAAAAATTGGTATATTTTTTGCAGATTTTTCTTAATGTATTTTCAGGGACTAAATGTCAAAACTCTGCATCAGTATATGAATAACATTTATCTTTTACTTTGTCCCATATTTTTTTAATTTTGCGCCGTAAATGTTTTAATTGAAAATTTCGTTAGTTTTTAAAGCTTATGTATATTTCACGTCGAAATCAAATTTAAAAAAATGTCTACGTAGCGTAGCACGCCAGGGGAGGGGTTAAGAATCGTGTCGCACAACATTACATACGGGAGGGTGCCTTAAGTTTTTAAATTAATCTCATAAATAAACTTATAGAAGCACGCGAGTTCAAATATATGTACAAAACATATGTACAAAAAAATAACTGATCCGGTAAAATTAGAAATTTTAAAAGTTCAACAAAGATAGAATTCGGATCTGATTCGACTTAGTAACTCACAATGAATCAGACAGTCTAGCTTTTGACTATAAAAACCGAACAAAGTACTTTCTGGTTCTGAAATTCGTACAAATTCGGAATGAAACAGGAAACTTGTAAAATTCGATTTGTTGTAAAGTAAATATTTCGGATTCCCCCAGAGTATGTAAAAACTTAAAACGGTGATGAAAATTATGGATATATTATATTATAATATTCACCAATAGAGTTAAAGATAACCGCCAATGATATGAACAGTATATTAACAAACATAATTCTCTTTTAGTTCTGAAAAAGACTGATTGATGTATTGTCGAAGAACTTAACTAATAGAGTGAAGCAATTTTTTTACAATCTTTTGTCTGGTCTGGTGGAATACAGTTCTGATTTATTTATATTTCATAAATCAATTTCGAGGGAAATCAAATTTCTTCATGAAGTCTTTCAAAGCAGGTATTACAATGTATATAATCTTTTACTATTCAGGAAACTATTTGTTTAAGGACAGGAAAAAAGTTTATGAGCTAATTGTTTGCCCTCTTCTATATTTAAGATGAGGTAGGAATAATAAATGGATTGTTCCACACGTGGAAAAAATCCGTGGAAACCTCACGGAAGTTTCGTTGATTTTACATGGAGATTCTATTAACTTTTTAACTGGAAATCCCATTTCACAATAGAAAAGAAAACCCCGAAAAAAACGCTATACCAACAGATTTGGAAACCTTCAATTCGAAAATCAATCACAATACATGATATTTTTAAATGATTAAAGTTATTATTTATCGTAGAGTAATTCATAATTAATTACAACTTTCTGCCACAAAAAGTTGTTCTTTTCTACCGTTTTAGATTATGATTTATACATACTTTTCCGGGGTATTTTATTTCGAAATAGACGTCTATAATGTTAAACGTCTTCTTTTACGATTTCAACTATAATAGTAATAATGTTTCCAAGTTAACATTGCTTTTATTCAAAGCCGATAAATTAAATTAAACAGTGAAAAAGTTGGATTTATAATCTGTCCAGGAAAATTTTAAATTTTGAAGATTTTATTCTCGTATTTCTTATTTTGAATGCCATACTGTTCATCGAAACGTTCATTTCATAAATAGAATCCTGTATAATAAACGAAACTGGGAGAAGAATCTAGAAACTCAATGCAAAAAGTTGTGGTTTGGTGTCACCTTGCGCCCTTCGACGTCCTGAGACATTAATGGAGGAAAACCTTACAATCTACTCAGACATTTAATTGACATTAACTGCAGAAAAAACATGAAATAAACAGGTGTGAAAGAACAGCCTAGCCCTTATATTAGTTTCTAGTCCCACAAGAATCAGAGTCAATGAAAATGAGGACCGTTTGTTGAGTACATAGTGGACAGAGTCGGGGGGAATTCTAAGAATATACAAGCAAGACTTAAGACAGTAATTTAGATATTCACAGGACACAAGAACTTGAAATATCAGCAGCAATAAATAGGGTTAAGCTCTACGGCAGAGCCACGGTACGCAGGAAGTGATGATAAGTTGCATTAAAATGTCGACAAAACCTGAAAGCAAGGGTGTATTTTTTGATGAATACAGGTGAAAAATCCGTTTGGAATAAATTCCTACCAGTTCCTGTTTCAAAGATATCCAGGTTTTACATATTCCTGAGAGGAACAATTTTTGCAAAATTGGAAAGGCGTGTTTCTTGATCATTGCATTGTCTACCAAGCACTCAGAGAAATGTTCTCTTGTGACAAGCGGATGTTTCTTGGGTTTCTTGGCGTGAATGGGATTTCTTCTCAAACTTAAGATTGATATGATTTTCATTTTTCTTAAGAGGAATCATTTTGAAGAAAACATTATCCTTATGCGACTAGCTTCACCTAATCTTGCAGCCCAATAATTCTGCTTTTGTAAAACACATTCACGTCGTTCAAAAAAAAAAAAAAAAAAA
>JAWWLR010000128.1:28221662-28233855 GCA_035041075.1 Acraspis erinacei | reverse complement strand
CCCCCCTCGGACATGCATACAGACAAAGAGACACAGTCGTAAAAACCGATTTTTTGGATTCAGGGGGTCTCAAGACGTGGACATTTGACAAAAACCGGGGCGGGGGGGTGTCAAATTTTACACAAATCTAAAACGTTCTCTTGATGAGAATGTAAAAAGCATAATCCATCATACTGGCTTTGTGTTGCAAAATTTTGTTTAAAATAAATAACTTGACATATAAACAAATTTTGTTTTCTTCCACTGACCCTTTTGCATCAAACCTGAGGCCTGGCACTAAGAAAAATTTTCACAGAGAATTAAAAAAAAATTTAACCTTTAGCGGCCACACGGGGTGAACAGTGACTCGAGGCTCAGAAAAAGTGATATTAGAGGTCTAAAACTTTTGAAATTAATACAAGTAACGACATCTGCCGGTACTATACAAGAGTGAAATGTGACTCCATTACATAGGAAGCCGAAAAAATGCGTGGCGGCGCGTTGAGCGTTCGTTTTGTCGGTCTGGGGAAACTAGTTACCCTAGTGTGGCCGAAACCGTTGCTCGGGACAGATCTTTTTTTCAAATCGACTTGTTTGTGGATATATAAATTGACCGATAAGAATAATGAGAACTGTTAAAGAACTCTTAACAAAATATGGATCAATCGGTTAGACGTTTTATAACACCCATATGTCTTGTACAACTAGGTTTTTCAGCCTAGGGTAATGAGTTACCCCATGTGGCCGCTATGTGGCCTGGCTGAGTCTTGAATGCTGAATTTTTTGAAAAAAATTGAAAATCGATGAAGAATTGTGATCTACAGTTTATTTTGAACAGGTTATTTATTTACTTTTTTCAATATCCAAATGAAATATTCTTTTTTGTGAATACTTTTACGCACTGAAATAATAGAATGTAAAAGAATCCCGATTCAAAATGAGATTTCCAAACTGTCTATTTTCCAGCTTATTAAAGACAATGAGATAACAAACAAAAATATAACCGACTCTTTATACTTCGTACCTTTTACAATGAAAAATTAGAACTTTTAATGTTTCAATAATCTTAAGCTGAAAGCGCTCGTAAAAATAAGGCGTTTAGCTACTATTTTTTAAATTTAGATTTAGAGGCGTTGCTGGTAAACATTCTTGCGAACAGATGAAAATCCGAAGATGACGATACATTTTTTCCCTAGAGTTTTAGAGTTCATATTTTAATTTTTATATATATATATTTTTTCTTTATTCTTTTTTATACCAGTCTGTCGAGTTTTCAACACCAGGATGGTTCTAATAGTCGCATTATTAAGAAACAAACTCAATTTCTATGTTAATCAAAATAAATAAGAATTCTCCTTCTGCCTTTTTACAACAGTTGTTTTTGAACAGAAAATATTGTTTATAACAAATTTGAACTTCTTACTTTTAGCCGCAGTGCATTCAAATGAATTAAAAACTTTGTTATAAAGATCTCAAGTATCCATTAATTAAAACTGAATAAACAGTCGCATTATACTTTTTAAAAGTTAAAAAATCTTAGCCATCACATCGACTTCGCCTTACACACTTCACATGAAATCAATTCTTCATTGGATATCCTTTAAGTGAAAAAATAGCAGTAACAAATTTCTATTATTATTATCATAAAATGTGATATTTAAAATATAATTCTTCCTAATTATTATAGCTTTTGAATATCTTCAATTTAAAATTGTTTCGTCATGTACGGCTTAATTTAAAATAAGTTTACTGCTGTGGAAATTTCTAATAGAAATAATTTCAAAGGGAACAATTTTGTCTTCAAAAAATAATGCTTCTATTAGAAATTTTTTTAGAAGGTGCGATAATTTTTGTAGATGGGTAAGATCTCCAAAGAACTTAAACGAAATTGACATTCATGATAATATTTAAATTAGGAAAATAAGAATTTTTCCAAACCTATTTTTCTATCATGCAGAAAAACGGCGTTTATTAGGCGATACCAAAGTTTTGGAAATTTCCATTTTTAGTTGTACAATATAGATCTGGGTTATGATTCATTTGGAGATTTCTTATTTCTCAGTCTTTAAATTCTAAACTCCTTAATTTTAAAATCTATACATATTCGAACTTTTTTCAATTTTAAAGTTTTTGATTTAAATATAATATCGAATTTTAAAGCCTGACGTATAAAAAGCATTACAATTTCGATGAATGTCACGATATGTAATAAATTATACGTTATCATTTTGATTTTACAATTAAAAAATTTGTAATATTTCAAAAATTTAATTTTTCGATATAATCTAAGTATTCGTTTGTAATTTTAATATTTATTCAATACTGACACAAAAAATGCGTATTCAATTCGACATTTGTTTTTAAATAATCTCGGGTCATAACGCTTTGTAGAAAAATTTGAGAAATTCAGGGTTAAGAGATTAATGCAAACCCAATTTTAAATTCAGTACGCATTTTTTGTAACATTGTTGAATAAATATTAAAATGAACAACTAATACTTACATTATATCGAAAAATTATATCAGTAATTGTTCAATAGGTGAAAATATACAAATGTAGACTTACCTTTCAAGCACTAGACGTGCTTTTCTGAGCTTTTAATGCAAAATTTGTAATCAGCGCAAAAAGCCAGCTGCAATTTAAAAAAAACATTACGATATGTCTATTATTTCATAAGATACTTCCAACTGTTAAATTTTGAATGCAGTTTCCCTCAGTCTACAGCCATACACTCCGACCGCATTTGGTCTTAAATAAACTGCTAATATCAAAAGTATTTTAGTAACTGATTTTTCCGACAATTTAACTACAATCAATATCACTATATAGCTAATAATATTTAAAAAATTTAGCTCTATATTTTTAAAATGACGACTGCAATAATTGTTATAAACAAAAAAATTCGTTTTCATTTCAAAATGTTGTGCTGAAAAGGTATTTTTATGCTCTTCGTTCCCTAGACCGATAGAGAAACGGCTTTCAATTTGAAATAAATAAATGTGATTCTCGCTGGGAGATTTTTTTATTTCTCAGGCTTCGAGTTCTAAGTTATTCTATTTCTAAGGGTTTTCAACGATTTTTAAGGTTGTTTAAAGATGTTTTAATGTTCAATTTTCAGTATACTTCAGAATCTGTGTAAATTTAGATGAAATAATGTATAAACATGCTGAGATTGATAATTACCATTTTTTACAATAAAACGCCAGCTTAATGAACGGTTAAATAGAAATTAAGAAAAAGTCTGCTAATGTTACCTTATTTTAATAACACAAAATATTAGTTAAAATATTTCTAATATTTCTAATTACCGATTCTGTCATTAGACGTTATTGATCAGATACATTCGTCTTTATTGGTAGAAAATAACTTACCTCGGTCAAAAATTCATCTTTTTGGTTCAATTTAACTGTTTTTGATTCAAAAGCTATACTTGTTTTTACTAAAATATTGGAAATTCAGCTCTAGGTTCCATGTTTCACTATTTCATTAAAACTCTTATTTACATATTTATACAAAAATATAATATATATTTATACAAAAGGCAAATTTTTTCTTGTATTTTGTTTTGTAAAATTAAAAAAATATCAGTATTTTCTAATTATCTGAAATTAAAAAATTTGTATAAATAACGAGAAAAAGTACAAGATTTCACATAAGTTAAAGTATTGCAAAACAGGACATGAAATTATATTATAAATACTGATAGTTTATTGTAGAAATTTACAAATTTGAACAAACGAATATAAATAATTTGAATAAAATTAAAATTAAACACAGGTTTAAAAAATGTGATAAATGATCATTAGATCCTTAATCTTCAATAAAATGTGTTCATATTATAGGTAAATTCACTTCTCTCAACGAAAACAATCTATTTTATCATTGCATCTTGTTCGAATTATGCAAATAAAAAAAAATTATTAAAAAAAACCGGTTCTCAAATTAATATAACACACATCCGGACGGTTGCTTAAGAAATTGTGTTAGATATTTTTAAATGTCTGATGAAGAAGCAAAATTGTTAATACTTCATACCTACATGTGCAATAGCGATGTTCTATACGTCAAATAATTCTTTAAAAAAATTATTGATGCAAACAAAAAGTGTACTGTATTTTATTGATTACATTTACGTTTTTTAAATATATTCATATGTAAAACAACCATATACATATTATCTGCCACCTACCGTCTGCAGCCGGACTTTGAATGAGAGGCGCTCGCATTTGCTTGGACGTTTGTCCAAAGGAGAGGAAAAGTGCAAAAAACCTTTTTTTTATTTGTCTGCATAGAATGGCAAATATTTACAATATTACAATTATAACATTTTAAATTAATGTGTGCGAATGATGTCCATAATAAAAATTTTATATTTAAAAGTTTTAGGAATCGTTGAATAGGAAAAGATAATAAGAATCATTCTATAACCTGAAAAAATTTTTTTGGAACTTTTTTAAGAATATATTTAAACACCAAGCTTAGAGCTTTAGTATAAATATATTTTTTTTTCATGCGCAAAGCGTAAATTTGAACGTACAAGTCTTTTTTTTAATAGGGATCATTTGCAAATCTTACTTTATAATGATTAAATTGCAATATTCTAAATTTTTGTCATCCTAAGTCAAAAATTAATACCTTTTTGGCTCCAAACCCTGTCAATTATTATGGATATTTGTACTTGTAAATTCCTCTGGATGGAATTTTTATATATTCTTTGATTAAATTAAAACAATAATAAAATACAACAGTACACAAAAGTACTTGAATTTTTGTTTCAATGTTATTATTCCAATTATTCGAAATTCTTCAAAATAAGCAAAATAAAAGCTAATGACATAAAATATTTAAACTTGTAAAAACGGAATTAGAAACAAATGCGAAAAGGTTTCATAATCACCTCCTTATTTTGTTATTTTTATTTTTCCAATAGAATATTTCTGTAGTGTTTCGTACTTACAAACATTTTCACTGCAAATACTGCAAGACCGTCCTTCTATGATTGAGCTTTCTCAAATTATTTTAAATCTGTTCTATAGAAAAAAATGTGCATCTCCATATCATGACTATTGAAAAAAATGATTAAATAAAATTCAATGTCGAACGATTGGCCAGTATTAGTGATAAAAAATATCTCGCGAGAATTTTTGACTTACGCAAATTGGTCCTTCAACATATTAATTTCAGCCATCTCCTCAGTCCACTTTTTATTCGAGGGGTTAATGTAAAATTGATATCATCCTATGCTTCAACAAACAAGAATCTGTAATTACACAGGCTTGCGAAAATTAGTTTTTTTAGTTAAAGAAATGATATGGGGTGAATCTTTTAAATTGTTGTATTCTAAATATAAATACGGCGCAGAAATGGCTTAGAACGTAAAGTTTTGAAGTGAATGTAGGTAAAACTGTCCAAAAATAGTGTTTTTAGCCAAATTTATGAATTACCTGAAGGGAATTGTTTTTAACATGAATAGTCTGAACTGAATTAGATTTAATTTGCAAATAATTTTATGTTTTTCAGTTCTTAGATGATGAAACCTATTTAAAATTTTTCAAAATATCACCTTCGCTCTGGTTCATGTACATATTATTCCATATGGCTCCCATAAAATAAAATAAATAAAATAATAATCTTCCAGTTTACCCTAGAAAAAATTAAACTTATATTTTCGGTATGTAGCGATTCTTTTATCCTAACATTCTAATTCCATTTGTTGACTTAGTTAGTGACCGACAGATTTGAAATTCGTACCCAAAATAGAGATTGCCCTGATAATTATTTAAAGTGAGATTTATAAATGAATACAAATATTGTTGCGAGTTAAAACAAAATATATTTATATTAAAAAAGAAGAACAAACATCGGAGATATAAACGTCATAAACCGTTCACGATGCGAAAGGACTTATCCGCCAAAATCAAGACTAGCAAAAGACATTCAACATTCATTAAAAGTCATCCCTCCATTCGGAACAAATAAATCATAAATTAAAATAAAACGCGAAAATAAATTTAAAAATAATTGTCAAAGGTATACCCAAAAGACGATGTTATTCGCAAACAATTCGTTTACTTGCATTGGTCCGGAGAAATCCTACACAACGGTCAGTAGAGAAAACACGTTGAGGTGTGGCATGATGCTGATATTCAAATTTGAAATGCTTCTTAACAGGAAACCAGTAATTCTATCCTGATCGTTTAGGAACTTTGTAAAGACCTTATCAAAGCGTTTTAGGATTCCACTATCCATCCATTTTTTAGATTATAATAGATTGTAAAAATCTTCAGAAAGGAAGTCACATTAACAATAACGCCACACTGAAACATAATTCGAATCCCCACGGCTTATACTTGATATCCTTTTTTACAATTGATTTCTCGCCGTCAACATTAATTGAACGTTTAATGGATGTATAAATACCTGTAAATTAGACGGTTTGTTGCTCACTTAAAATGTGGCGTTCGGAGATACATTTACTACACATAAGCCAACACTTTGGCACACGTTAAAATTTTAAATTATATGCAAACATTAGGTCTAGACTGTAAGAGTGCTTGAGAGACAAGAATTATGCTTTCGACAATGCTTTCGGCACATTCCTCACACATTCCCCACTCTCATTAATTTCATTAGCATACCCTGATTATTCCTTCTCCTGAAGAGTTGGAAATCAATTATTCTAGAGCAAAATTCTTACACATTTACACTTAATAAGTGCCTTCGAAAATGAACTACGATTACCTTTCCGAAATTAAATATAACTTTTTCTTTAGTCATAAACCGCCTCACACACTTACAGTATTAACCTTAATATCGCTCCGTTAAACGCTCCTAGGGAAATAGAGTCAATTGTCGAGAATGAGAAGTGTCGCATATACTGGAACTTTATATTATCGACAATTGTTTCTGTTGCACACTCTAGGCCTGACATAGTTCTCCTTGACTTCAAAAAGCGAATCATGCTCGTTATCGACTTTTTGGCACCAGCTGACAAAGACATCATAGCCAAGGAGAATGAAAAGAAAGAGAGGTATGGAGACCTTGTAAGGGAGTTGCGAAATATTACGGCGATTTCGCTGGGATCGGGCGCAATTTTTCAGATTAGCACCCATCCCGGCGAAATAATGCATTTGTCCTTATGACAAACTTTTAATTATATATATGTATGTATATATAGCACTAAGGAATGCTATTAATTTGATGCGTCAACATCTTCTTAAAAGCCTAATAAGTTATGATCTACATAGCTGAAATTCCTCCTTCCAATCGTATATCCATAAACGCATTCTCTTGTTTGTTTTTGCGTGCAAGAGGGAATTGATAAACGTATGGTGTCAAATGAGGCTTTCAAAGCGGCAAGGTGACAAGGTGACAAATGATTGATGGTAATTCCGAGAAGCTTCGATGACGCTAACTCATTTGATATTGTGACGTCAGATATCATTTCCTTTTCCATACTTTTGGGTGAAAAAATGTCCATTTCCGGATTCAAATATTGATTTTCAATATCGATAGTGAGAATCGGATACAACGCTGTGAGTCGCTCGCCAAAACAAGGATCGAAAACCATATCAAAGCCTTCTGCGCTCTCGACGTAATTTTGCTAATAGTACGGAAAATCTGTGTCCTGAACTCTCCCTACCTGTAAACTCAGATGCATTATTTGAACAGTTTAAGGCAGAAACGAACTGAATTTTCTTCCTATTGTCTTTGAATCTCATTGCCTGTAACCAAACATAATAAATATTTGTGTAAGTTTCTTTGTTGTTCGCTACTCGAGTATTCTATACAAAATATCTGAACGTCCAGCTGTTTCCTCTCGTTAAACAATAATATCTTATTAGGTGGTGACATGGTGGCTAAATTCAAATAAAAAGATGATGGGAAAAGAAGAAATTGAAAGGAAGGACGAACATACTCTACACTGGAATGTCGAGATCACGGATAGGTTGATTTATATTTATAGTATTCGTTGATGAAGTTAACGAATTATATCAGGCAACGAAAATGAATCAATAAGCATCGTAGGAAATGAGACTTGAAGACAATCTGAAGAAAATTCGGTTCATTTCTGCCTAAAACTGTTCAAATCATGCATTTGTTTATAATAATTGTCGATAAAGTTAACAAACTATATCAGGTCACGAAAATAACTCAATAAACATCGCAGGAAATGAGACTTGAAGTCAATCAGAAGAAAATTCGGTTATTTTCTGCCTAAAAATGTTTTAAATCATGCATTTGTTTATAATAATTGTTAACAAATTAAAAATATTATATCGGATGCCACATATTCTTGATCACATTTCACCTCATTGCTCTAAACCAGCGATTTAGATGCATAAATATACTTCATAAAAACATAATAAATCATGATAGATATTTGTCACAAATATTTTTTTATAACAAATAAGTTGACATATCAATAAATTTTTTCTATCACCGAACCTTTGGCCGCAAACAGGTGGAGAAGGGGAAAGGAGGTGTAGAAGGGAAAAGGAGGTTAAAGAGCTTAGGGAGGAAGTAGAATCATGCTGAGGGAAGTAGTGTCGTTAAGGAAGGAAAAAGATAATAAAATGAAGCAGATTAAAGAAGAGATTAGGGAGTGGAAGGAGAGGACGGAGTTGTAGAATTTGAGAGCTGGGAAGAAAATTTGTGGGTAAAGCGTAAGAAAATAGGATAAAGGACAGGAAGGTGTTCATGGATTAAGATTTGACGAGGAAGAAAAGGAATGTAATATCAACTACTCAACGTATGCAGCTCTCTCCATACATAAGCAAAAATTGGATGCTTGCAAATCACCAGTCCGCTTTCAGGAAAGGATTCTCGGCGGCTACAACCCTGCTACATGCATCAGATGAGATAGGCCAATCTCTGGGCCATTGAGAGGTCATTATCTTAGCTCTAATCGACCTGACTCGGACGTTCGAAACTCTCGATCACCAACCTCTTCTAGCCAAACTTAAATCTGAGGGAATCTCTGGAAAAGAAATCTTTTGGTTTAGTGGCTTTCTCCTGAACAGAAGCCAGCGGGTTGAAATTTCGGATGCCCTAACTCCCAGATCGTCGCCCATTCGACCACTAAATAAAGGGGTGCCACAGGGTGCTCTTCTTAGTTCATCTCTGTTTTCGGTTTATACCAACGAACTTCCAGAATCCTTGATAAAATTTCTATAGATCTTGCAGGAGGTATCCGAGGGCAGAGTTAAAGTCGCAATTCACATGTATGCGGATGACACGCGGATGTATGTTTTTGCAAGCTGGAGGATCTAGATGCCGGTACAGCACTTTTTTCCCTGGCTTTAAAATTTATTGCGGGGTGGGCTGAAGAGCGTGCTCTTGTTATTACCCTGCTATGTCGGTCATTCTTCCTATAAGTAACTTTAAAGATTCTTGCCTGCCAAACTTTGCGATAGACGGAACCTTGTTGTCCATCGAAGCTCAAACCAAAAACCTAGTTCTTAAAATGAAATCCAGTGGGATTTTTGAGGATTATGTGAAGACTAAAATCAAAGCAGCGTATCTGAGTTTAAGAAAATCGTATCCTTTCCGTCGCTCCCTTCCACTCAGAGTAAAACTGTTCCTTTGTCAGTCTTTGGTGCTGTTCTTTTTTGAATATGCATATACAACATATGACCCTTGTCTGAATGCCACTCTGAGAGAGTGAGCATACAGAGAGTGCAAAATGCGTGTCTTTGATACACATATGGTATCATAAAATACGATCATATTACACCCGCTTTGCAAGAATCGGGGTGGTTGAAAATAAAGAACAGATGCGAAGTGCAACTGTGTGTCCTCTCTTTCAGGGTCCTCTCGCAGGGCGTACTGGAATATTTATTTGATAGATTGACATTTGTAGAATATAAGCGATCTAGAAAATCTCTTGCAATCAGATCCGATGGTAAGCTATATATCCCGCGAGCGAACACATCGAAAGGAGAATACACCTTTTACTACGCCGCTCCGCGCCTCTTAAAAATCTTAAAAACCCGCTGCCTTCTTACTCCATCCCCACTGTAAGGGAGGAAACAACTGAACGCCTTCGCATGACAGCATGATTTTTCTTTTCATAATAAGTAATCTCACTTTTGTCTTCGTTTATCTTTAGACACCACATTTTCATATTTTAATATAAGGTCTAGAGTAGTTCACATTATGGTATCACAATCTGTCCCTTTCCAGTTCTGCGATAATCTCGAAAACTTTATATTCAAAACCTAATTTTTATAAGCTTCTTTTCCTTATAGCTTAAAATATATTAAAAGGGTTAGGTTTGATAGCAGCTTTAAGCTCTACCTCGCCTTTCGGGTTATACATCATAGGGTTATATATCTTGTGTGTTATACATCATAGCCACGGACTAAGTCAAGTGACTAATATGATCAGGATGTTATAAAATTAAGACGATGCTTGAAACCTCCTGCTATGATGCTGTAGGCATACAAGTACGAGCGACCGCGAGCGTTGGAGGTGACAACAGTCACCCCTGGATGCTTTCTTAGAGCTACCATTTGTCACTCCACAGGTTTTTAGTCGTTTGCTTTCTGCTGGCCAAGACCGTTTCTTACAATGCGACAGGTTGTGAAGAGGCGTTTTTCATCTGTTATTTGAACTTACCCATACCAGCATCGGGGTTGTTTTCACATTAAATTACCCCAGTTTTTTTTATTTCCTTTTTTTTACTGGTGAAGAGCGAGAGTCTTTAATTCCACTCTTATTAGAATCTAATTTTTTTATATAAGCTGTTATTTATTCTCTTCGTATCACATTTCTTTATGTCTACTACTGGCCACGATAGAGTCAGCTGTCAACTTTCGACAAAGCGTACACTATGCATGATCACGAAAAGTGGAATCCTAGGATATCGGAACGCCTGGACCAACCATCCAATACAGGACAGAGAGAGAGAGAGAAGAGAACCCCAAAGACTATGTTGTCTCTCTCTACCATTCTGAGCCATTGAATTGGCAACCGAGAGAAAGAAGAAAACCCCAAGGACTGTGTTATCTCTCTCTCTCTACCATACTGAGGCCGATTTCCAACGAGCGCCACTGTTGGTCCAGTGGTGTCAAAAACCTTTTAAATAGGCATAATTGCCTAAAGACTTCCTCAATTATGTCCTTAGGGTAGCTTCCT
Source organism: Acraspis erinacei (assembly GCA_035041075.1). Taxonomy (NCBI): domain Eukaryota; kingdom Metazoa; phylum Arthropoda; class Insecta; order Hymenoptera; family Cynipidae; genus Acraspis; species Acraspis erinacei. The sequence goes on along the minus strand of JAWWLR010000128.1, from coordinate 28,222,736 downwards.
ACTTCCGGTAGTCATATTGGAAAAGACTTTCCGCGGTTTTGTGTTCACAGTACCAGAGTTTGGCGCGGGAAAGCGGCGCGATCATTGGTCGACGCGGTGGAAGAGGCGCAGACACACCTTCCAGCTGATTCGACGTTTCGTGATGGCCGGTCACCCTCGTTCTTCAACTCTGTAGGAGCGAAAGTATTTATACTAATATAACGATTATAAAAAAAATAACGATTTAAAGCGATTGTAAGATCCCTGAATAATTTATTAAGGAAGAGAAATATGGATTTCTCGTAAACGCAGTTTGTAAGAAGGGTTAGGGTATGTTTTCTTTTGCTTTCTGCAAAGCACTCCGAAGAGACTTCCCCGAAATGTATTATTTTAAACTAAATAACTATGAAGTATTAAGAAAATCGCGGATTAATGTGTCACAATTTGCGATCATAACCTAGAGATTGAAATACGTGGCCGATAATTTTGTTGTGAACAACATTAATTTCTATGCGGTCGATCTCGTGTGGTATTGTGGTGAGATTTGGGGAACCGGTAGAAAAGCCGTTTTCGAAAATTCTGGATCCTGCCTTAGACTTTAGTTCTTTCGTTTTCAGGTAGCTCTTGTGTTTCAGTAGTATAGGCTTGCGTATAAAAGTACTTCTCTGTTGATTTATGTTAGTCACAATAAAAATATTGTTTTTCTTGTATCAAATGTTTGCCTTAGTTATTTGTGGTTGGGCGCATCCCTCTTTTCCCTATGTTTAAGAGTCGGTAAATCATGTTAATACCTACGTCTAGTTTAAATTCTACCCTCTCCTTTTTGATCGTTTTTAAATTAACTATCGGTCTTAGAGTCGAGTTCGAATTTTTCGTAACGATAGAATAATAATTGAACAAAAGAAAATGTTTCATTAGTGAAGACCTTCATAATTAATAACTTCCTTTCGCTAGTATCTGGCGCCCTAGATCCTTGAATAAAATTGACCCAATACACCTTACGAAAATAGTTTTTGGGATTGAAAAGATTATTTTGTTAAAAGCCATAATCAGAACGTAATTCCGAGGCCGAATTATGTCCTGATAAGGTGTTTA
>JAWWLR010000128.1:28202566-28212747 GCA_035041075.1 Acraspis erinacei | reverse complement strand
CTTTTTTGCAATAAATTCAAATCAGGTTATTATTTGGTTCAACCAGCTCGTCTTTAAAAAATATTTGCAACTTATTACGTGTTTCTTGTTTTTCTTGCCCAATTATCATTGGACAATCAAATTTCACTTATGCATTTGTGGAAAGAAAAACATTAGTACTAGAGTACTTTTTTGCAATAAATTCAAATCAGGTTATTATTTGGTTCAACCAGCTCGTCTTTAAAAAATATTTGCAACTTATTAAGTGTTTCTTCTCTTTGTTGTACAATTATCAATGCACAATCAAAATCTCAGTTATATGTTTGTGGAATAAAACACATAATTCCAGAAGTACTTTTTTGAATTTAATTTCAAAAAGGTTTCTATTTCTTTCCACCAGATCGTCTGTAAAATTATTTGAAACTTAGCGATATTTGAAACTTATTACGTGTTTCTTCTTTTAATTATTCAATTATAATTGGAAAATCAAAATGTCAGCTATGCTTCTGTGGAATGAAACACATAGTCCTTTAGTACTTGTTTGCACTGAATTCGAATTAGGTCTGCATTTGCTTCTACCCTCTGCATTAAAATATATTTTCAACCAATTACATTTTTCTTATTTTTATTGTCCAATTATAATTGAACAATGAAAACGTGACCTACATATCTGTGCAATGAAACGCATCATTCCCTGGGTGATCGGTACATGCGGGACAAAAATAGACAAAAATTCCGATTTAAAGATTTGAAGCGACATTTTTATTTCTATCGTCTGATTTATGGAAAAAAGAATGAATAAAAAAAAGTTGAATTGCATCATAGTGGTCAGGTGTCTGCATCTTTTTGAAGGGATGAAAGGGACGAGTCATGGCAGTTGGGTCAGGAACAAGGAACTTTATCCCTCCAAGAATACCCTGGGGTCCCATGAAAAAAAATCATCGCAACGAGCTTTTAGAAACCTGCCCCGATTATTATCAGGGTTCCTGAGAACCCCATGGTGTCTAGGCCACGTGAGTGAAGTGTGACACGTGAGGGGAGCAACGAGAAACGAAAAAGTCCCCTATTTCCTAGACCTATGTATTTTGATGGGTGCAGACTGCAGGTGTTCTGACATGGGAAGATCAGATACGTCGATTTCTAAACTGATTTTTTCTAAATCACGCCTCACTATTATCTCTTATTTAGACCAAATAAGACTTCAAAAGGGGAAAGAAAATACAAAAAAATTAAGTTGGAAAGTCACAGAAATGAAGAATCATTTCCGACAAGGAAGATCGAGATTTTCAAGTTTCTAATATTTTTAAGTTAAAATATTACATTTTTAACAAATTAAATGAAAATTTAACAGAAAAATATCCATTTTCAACCAGAAAGAAACATCTTTTTACTAAAAAAGACAGATTTTCAACAAATGTATAAATCTTCAGCAAATAGTTGAATTTTCGGAGAAGAATACTTTTTAAGTCCAGAAAAGAAATCAACCATTTTATCGACTTTTCCTAGTAAAAGGCCAATTTCTACAAAACAGTTGAATTTTCCAGCATAGCATAATTATTTTTTAAACAAAAAAATAAATCTTCAACTGAAGTAGACGATTTTTTAAAGCATACATGAATTTTCATCTAAAAACGATTTCTTTGCAACGAAAAATAGAATAATTAAACTTTCAGTTAAAAATATCATTTTTAACCGAACTTGCGGAATTTTCAATCAAGTATGCAGTTAAATTCTGAGCCAAACAGATACATATTTAACTAAAAATATTTGGCAAAAAAGGAAGAATTTTCAACAAATTGCATGCATTATCAATAAAAATTATGAATCCCTGTAAAAAAAAGCATTTTTAATGAATGAATTTTAAATCAAATAAGGATTTGTTTACAAAGAAAGGTACACTTTGAATTGAAAATATAAAAGTTACGTTGTTAGTAAACAAATTATTTTGGAACCGAAAAAAAAATTTCAGTAAAATAGTTCAATTTTTAACCAAAGAAATAAAGTTTCAAGCTAAACTGATAACATTTCAACAACAAAAATTGAATTTTTAACCAAAAAAATGACCTTTTCAAAAAGGTGAATTTTCAACACTAAAAAAAGGAATTTCCAACGAAATTGGTGAATTTTCCACGGAGACAAAGACGGTAATAGTTAAATTTTCAGTTTAAAAAATGAATTTTGAACAACGAGAAAAACGCCAAAATTTTAAATAATAATTTATTTCATTACCAAGCAAATGAATATTCATGAAAGAAAAAAAGTTTTTCCATAAAACAGTTGAATTTTCAACCTAATAATACGAAGTTTTTAACAAAAAAGTAAATTTTTGATGAATTATTTGATTTTTCTACTAAAATAGTGGAATTAAGAGAAATATTACATACAATAATTAAATAATAATTGCAAAAATACAAAGTTAAAAAAAAACAGTTGAATTTTTAACCAAAAGAGACGGACGAATTTTCTACAAAACAGTTGAATTTTCCACCAAAAAGCAGAATTCATTTACAAAATTGTTCAACTTAGATCCAAATAATAAAATTTTCAATTAAAAAAATAAATTTGGAAAAAGCAATATTTTAATTTTCAGTTAATAAGATCAATTGTTAATCAAGAAAATTATTTTTCCACAAAAAAATAACATTTGTCAAAAAATAGCTTTATTACAAAAAAGTAACAGACCGGTTGCATATTTAACAAAAAAATATGAAATGCATACCAAAAGAAATGAATTTTTAAACCAAAAAGAAGGATTTTTAATAAGGTAGTTCAATTTTTAACATAAAAGATGAATTTTCATTTCGATTTTCAACCAAAAGGGATTTTAATTGTAAATAAAAAATGGCTGATTTCAACCATAAACATGTTTTAAAAGGAGATGATTTTTCAAAGTAAAAAGAAGAATTTTCGATAAGAGATATCAATTTTAAACCAAAAAATATTTTTTACTAAACAATGAAAGAAGCTCGAAAACCAATTGCTTAATTTTCATATTTGCTTAATTCATAACTAAACGAATTTTCATTTTAAAAAATGAGTTATCAACATTGCATTTTGTACAGCGATTGGCTAAGAATGATTCAATATTCTATGGAATAATCTAACAAATTATTGTAAATGGTGGACAGTAAAATTCGAAATTATGAAAAAATTCAAGATATCTGAATGGAAATGAGAATACAAATGGGAATGAGAATAGGATTGGAAATAAAAAAGTAAAAACAATAGAATATGTAAGCAGGGAAGGGAATGGGAATAAAAAGTATGAATTCGAATCAAAAGAAAAATCGAGAATGGGAAAAATTATAATAATTATAATGGGAATGGGAACCGGAATGGGAATTGGAATGGGAATCGAAAGAAAAATTGGGAATGAAAATAAAATATAGAAATGGAAACAGGGATAAAGAATGAGAACCGGAATGGGAATAGAAAAAGTAATGGGAATGGGAATGGAAAACAGTAGAATATTTAGGCATGGAAGGGAATGGGAATAAAAAGTATGAATTCGAATCGAAAGAAAAATCGAGAATGGGAATGGAAATGGGAACCGGAATGGGAATTGGAATGGGAATGGGAATCGAAAGAAAAATTGGGAATGGAAATAAAATATAGAAATGGAAACAGGGATAAAGAATGAGAACTGGAATGAGAATAGAAAAGGTAATGGGAATGGAAAAACACTAGAATATTTAAGCATGGAAGGGAATGGGAATAAAAAGTATGAATGCGAATTGAAAGAAAAATCGAGAATGGGAATGGAAATGGGAATGGGAATTGGAATGGGAATGGGAATCGAAAGAAAAATTGGTAATGGAAATAAAATATAGAAATGGAAACAGGGATAAAGAATGAGAACTGGAATGGGAATAGAAAAGGTAATGGGAATGGGAATGGAAAAACAATAGAATATTCAAGCATGGAAGGGAATGGGAATAAACAGTATGAATGCGAATCGAAAGAAAAATCGAGAATGGGAATGGAAATGGGAATGGGAATTGGAATGGGAATCGAAAGAAAAATTGGGAATGGAAATAAAATATAGAAATGGAAACAGGGATTAAGAATGAGAACCGGAATGGGAATAGAAAAGGTAATGGGAATGGGAATGGAAAAACAATAGAATATTTAAGCATGGAAGGGAATGGGAATAAAAATTATGAATGCAAATCGAAAGAAAAATCGAGAATGGGAGTGGGAATGGTAGTGGGAATGGGAGTGGGAATGGGAATGGAAAGACAATAAAAATAAAAAGTAAGAATGGATATGGAAATGTTAATAAAAAATGGTAGCAGGAATAGAATATGTCAGCAGAGAGGGGAATGGGAATAAAATTAGGAATGCGAATCAAAAGAAAAATTGAGAATGGAAATAAAATATAGAAATGGAAACGGGAATAAATAATGAGAACAGGAATGGGAATAGGACAGGGAATGGGAATGGAAATAAAATGGAAATAAAAAATAAGAATGGATATAGGAATTTTAATAAAAAATGGTAATAGGAATAGAATATGTAAGCAGGGAAGGGAATGGCCATCAAAATTAGGAATGCGAATCTAATGAAAAAGTGGGAATGGAAAGAAAATATATAAATGGAAACGGGGATAAATGATGAGAACAGGAATGGGAATAGGAAAGGGAATGGGAATGGGAACTGGAAGTGGAATTCAAAGCAGAGCGAATAAAAATTAGTTAGAGATATGGGATTCTTATAAGAAATTGTAATGATAATAGAAAATACAACTCGGGATAGCATTAGAAATAAAAACGAGGAAATCCAAAGGGAAGCCGGAATTGGAAAAGGAATAAGATAAGATATATAAGATATAATAAGAATAAAAAGGGGAATAGAATGGGAACAGAACATTGGAATAAAAATGGGAGTGAGAATGGGAATGGAAACACAAGTTGGAAGTGGATATAAGAACGGGAATAAAAAATAAGAGTCAATAAGAATAAAAATGAGGAATAGATGAAGTAATGGGGATAAAAATGGAAAGGAAAGGGGAATGGGGATAAATATAGAAATGGGAATAAAGGATGAGAGAGAACGAACAGGGATAATTCATGCGAATGGGAATAGCAATAGGGATAAGAATAAGATAGAGAATATAAAAAAGGTAATGGAATATAAAATTGGAATGAGAATGGGAATGAGGATAAGAATATCAAATTGGAATGAATATGAGGATAGGAATAAGATTAGAAATAAAAATAGCAATGGGATTGCAAATAAGAATGAGAAGACAATGGGGATAATAAATGAGAATGCGAATGGAATCGAAAATGTGGATAAAAAATGGTGATGTGACCAGAAGATGTGAGTGGGGATGAGAATGGGAATCGAAAAAGGAAATTAAAGTGGGTACGACAATAGGACACGCGCCACCTTCTACTTAACGTCCGGATGAAAAAGTTATGAAAATGAGAAAACTGATGCAGAAATGGTATTGATGTGGAGGCAGTTGTGGGAAAATGGGAAACAAAAAGCGGAACTGATTAAATATCCAATTACACGGTTGTTTGGAGGGCGCGATGGATATTGCGCAGCAGGGCAGCAGGGTATAGGGAGGGAAAAGCTGTGTGAGTTCGGTGGAGAGATCGCTTTGTCCTTTGTGAGACAGGATCAGGACCTTTAATACAGGCCACGCGTCCTCGGACGCTCGGAACTGAACTTTCTCTGCCGCAAAAACATTAGGGGTGAGTCGCCCCCTCTAATCCGCCGAAAGCCCAAAAGCAAAAGGTCCTGCCAGCCCAGCACAGCCCAGCACAGCCCAGCACAGAACAGCACAGCCGACAGACTCGTTTACGAACCCCATTCGGCCATTTCCATACGAAACATTATGCAAATGCCCCAGGCGAAAGGGGGCCGATTTTTCATTCAAGGATTCACCACGTGCAACCCCACTTTCTGGACTGACTGGATCAATCTGATTCTTCTTCAGATGATCCTTTCAGGCCGGAATTCCTTCAGGATGCACGTGTGCATGCGAAGGGATCGAGTTGCAAAAGAATCAGGGATTGTTCGAACCTGGGATTCATCAATTCGACGACGAAATAGAACTATTCTCATCACTCAAATCTCAAGCAGCCAAATAATCAAATCATCAAATGGAATTTGGAACTTGGGGAGCCGCTCCATGCTCAGGATTCACAGCAGACAAACATTCATCTCTGCGATTTTTTTTTTTTAATTTCTAGGGGTCTTCCATAAACCACGAGGTACAATTTTGCACATCTTTTGTCCTCTCTATGCAGACAACCGTGACTTTCTCGTCCACCCCCGCCCCTCACCCAGCGTGCTACGTAGTTTTTTTTTTTATTTCTTGTGAAATGAAAATAAAACTACGAATTATTAGATATTGAATAATGACTGGGAATACATCTGGGGCATAAATTCTCAAGTATTTTTTTAACTTCCCCTCAGGTGTGCTTCTGGAAGTTGCAAATTCACCTCCCCTCATTTAAGATACTGTGAGATTTGCACCGATCCCACCACCTCTCCCTTCCGTGAGTTAACGTATGAGTTAATTTTATTTTAGTTGAAAATACTACTATTATATTTTTGGATGATATTTGATATTTTTGGATTTAAATAAAATAGTTATTTGTTGAAATATCAACTGTTGAAAATTCGCTTCTTTGGTAAAAGAAATTAACGTACTCATTTAAAACTTAATCTTTTATGTTGAAAGATTCTAGCACTTGGTTTAAAGTTGAACTAAACTTAGTTAAAAATGCATTCTGTTTATCATCATAATTTTATCATTTCAATTAAAATATCAGTTCTTTTGTTCAGGCGTTAACTTTTTTTAAATTAATTAATAATTAATTGAACTATTTGGAAAAAATAGTTTTTTCGTTAAAGATTCATTGTTTTGCATAAAAATTCATTTAATTGATTGAAAATTCAAGTTCTTTTGCAAATTCAATTGTTTTTTATGAACTTGACTATTTTGTTGAATCTTTGTTTTTTAAGTTCATTATTTGGTAAAAAATTAATCTTCTCGAGTGAAAATTTATATTTTTTAGTTGAATATTTATGTTTTTTGTTGAAAATTCTACTTTTATGATAGGAAATTATTTTTCTTGATTGAAAATAATCCTTTCAGTTAAAAATTAATTTCTTTTATAAAAATCTAATCTTTTTTGTTAAATATTTAAATGTTTGGTTAAAAGTTCAACTATTTTGTCACAAAATTTACTTATCTGTTTGAAGAATTGTTACTTGAGATGAAAATTCACTTCGTAAGATAAAAATTGAACGGGTTTTTAAAAATTCTTGTTTTTGTTATTGAAAATTTGATTCTTGAACTGATAATTCAACTATTCAATTATGTATTGATTGATAAGGGGTGATGTCTTTTAAAGACAAATATTCTTATATTTAGTACGAAATTTATTTAATTTGATGAAAAATGAACCAATCTGTGAAAATTTTGGTCAATAATTCATTCTTTTGGTTAAAAACTAAACTATTTTATTTAAAAATTGTTTTGTTAAAAATTAATTTTTCAAACTGAAGAATCAATTAATTGCCGAAAGGTGAAAAAAGGAGGGGAAGGCAAGGGGAAAATACAGAAAACGATACAAAAAGGAGAGATTGAGGACGAAAATTTAGAGTTAGATCAAGGGATTCATTAACAGATAGAAAAATAAGGATAAGAGAGGAAGCAATGAGGATAAAGAAGAAGTAGGGTCGAGCCATAGACAAAGTTGAATATAGAGGGTCAACAGAAGACGAAAATTAAAATTCTACATAAATGCGCAGTATGATGTAAGGGGTTATAGAGACAAAGGAAAAAAAAAGAAATGGGACGAGGAAAATAACAAAATAAACTAGGAAGGAAATGGCCAAACTTATAAAAGTGATTAGGAAATAAGAATAAATCAGGAAAAATTTGGAACGAACTGTGCTGAATTTTGAAGAAAGACTAGAAAAGCAGCGAGAGTCTAGGAAAATGGTAGATGAGTTGGATAGTAGGATAGAGAAGATAGAAAGCTAAAACTGGGATATTGAAGGTAGGGAAAGGAGGAGGATATAGATTTTGACATGGGTAGAAAAGAATAATTAGAAGTCAGGGATAATAGTGGAAGAGGAAAGAAAGGAGGGGAAAATAACGTGAGTTAAGTATCGGAGAATACAGATAGAAGGTATATGGTGGAACAGGGACGAAACAAAAGACTAAAAAATGAAGGTGACGGGGGATTAAGAGAGAATGAAAGGAAACAGAGGACTGTAGGAAATATTAGGAGACAACACGAGACGAACAAGAAAAAAGGGAAGTATTTGTGGCAAGAGTCAGAGGATATAGGGTAACTGAAAGAAGAAAAAATAAAAAAGAGAGCAACCTTATAAAAGGAGGAGGTTTCACTGAGAGAAAAGATGATAGAGAAGAAAGGGAATACAGAGAAGAGTGAGAAGAAGCATCCAAGAGTAAAAATACTGAATAAGAGGGAAAGAAATTGTTGAGGAGCTTGAAGATATGATGACTTATCTTAAACGGAAATAAAGAATTGGCGAAAAGGGGGAATTTTTACGCTTAGGAGGAGAAAAGGGAACGGTAGTTGTTTATGACATTATGTCATAGTGGAGGAAATGTTAAGAGAAGTCAATAAACGAGAGGTCAAGAATACCAAAATGTAAGAGGGAGATATAATCGAAAAGATGAAAATAATGATAGGACATATAAAAAGAGTATTGAAAGACACAAAAAAGCAGTTGCAGAATAAAAGTGAATGGGATGAGGAATATAAAGAGAAGAAGAAGTAAGCGAGAAGGAAGTTAAGAAAATAGAGATGTGGGAAAATTGGTGGAGAAGCATGTAGAAAAAAATGTTTATACTGAAATATGTGTTAAAATAAAAATAGGAGGAAAATATTAGGTATGAAGAAGAGACGGAGAAGGCTAGAACGGAAGAAGAGGTTTGGAAAGAACGGGATGGAAAAAGAGAATGAAGGAAGAGGGTAAATCAGAATATTGAGATGGTAAAGAAAAATTATGTTATGGAATTGCAAGGGTCGGTAACGTAGAAATTTAGGACAGGAGGAAAAGAGAGAAGGGAAAGGGAGGAAGAGGAAGTAAAAGGGTAGAAATAATGTAGGTATTCGGAATAATGAAAGATTGAAAGGCATCACATTCCAAGTAAAGTCTGTAAATATGGGAGAAAGGTGCTAATGGAATGAGCATGGATGGTGTTGAATAGAGTATGGAGACCCCTAATCAAAGTTATGGAAAGAAGGGGTAGTGGTGCCGGTAGTGAAAAATTGTAGGGGAGTAACGCTAAAGCCATCATTGTATAATTTACATGTCACTGTTTTATCGGAGAGGTTAAAGAAAGAAGATGAGGAAAAAAAGAAAGAGTTACTGAATCAAGGGTTTGGGAAAGGAATATCGAGGGACATGTTCTGACTTATTTTATTAATAAAATCAGTAAAAGGTAGAAAGGGGGAATGGCAGCAATCTTCATGGATTTACAGGTAAAATTGGACACATTAGCTCAGCGATACCAAATTTTATGGTAAAAAACGCGATAAGGCAGGTCTTAGTAACGAGAGAAGCAATAAACAGAATTGGATGGTGACAAGTTAGGATGGGAAAAGAAAGGATATAAATGGCAGCGGACAATATAGTGGTGATGGTAGATGATGAAGAAGGGATAGTGGTGTTAATTACATGATTGGAGAAATATACAGATAAAAAAAGTGAGAGGAGTGATGGAAAAGAAATGGGGAATGGTAATAATGAGTTGAAAAAAATATTTAAAAGTGAGAATGTGGTTATTTTGACCGGTATTATGTTGTAGAATATATGGAGATGGAAGAAAAGGGATTGTGCTACGGGAAACACGGCACAGAAGTTTGACGGGAATGAGGATGGAAAGAGGAGTTCTTTGAAGACAGATGTATATAAGATGAGACTGGTCTAAAAAATGGAGAAAAAGAAGATAGGAAAATTAGCAGCTGCAGGAGGAATGATTGAGGAATAATGAACAGTAAATGATATAAGATCATAATAAATAAAGGATTACCAAAGTATTTAGAAAAGGGATGTGGATAGAGGAGAGGGACAATAGTGAAATTTAGATTGGAAAAGGAGGAAAGGGGAGGGATCTATTGGTGGCATTAAAGGTCAGATTTCCAAGAAATTTCAGGGCCACCGAGAGGATAGAATAGAACGGCCTGATGACAAGGATCTAT
>JAWWLR010000128.1:28108691-28119887 GCA_035041075.1 Acraspis erinacei | reverse complement strand
GATAATGCGGATTTAGAAAGGAAAAGGATCAAACTTCATGTCAATGGGTCCTAAAGGAAAATAAAAAACTTATGGTGACAGTCACAGAAACGGGTCGGCACTGTTTCTCATCCTTTAACAAAAATGCGTAATTTATTGCGTTATAAGTTTTTTTTATCACAGTTAAAAATTTAACAAATTAACTTCTTCTTAAAAAAAGGGTTTTAAAATAAAAATATGAACTTTTCGCCCATAAGATTAATTTTTTACCATCACAGACAAACTTTTATTAAAATACATGAATTTCCTATAAAAAACAAGAAATTTTCTACCAAGAAAGAAATTTTTTGAAATTGAAATTATTGAATACATTTTTAAACAAAATAGTTAAACTTTCAAATAAGTATTTAAGTTTTTAATGATAAATCTAATAGTTGAGATTTCAGACAGAAATATTTTAATTTTAAATAACCGACAGTTGAATTCAGCCAAATAAGACGAATTTGATACAAAATAATTGAATACTTAACCAAAATTTCAAGAAAATATATTTGAAATTTCAAGTACAGTGATAAATTTCCAACTAAAATGAAGATTTCTTGACCAAGAATATGAATTTCTAACCATTGATTACATTTTCAATCAAGAAACTTTTTTCAATCATTAGGGACAAACATTTTCATGGAAAATTTTAAAGCAAATAAATGAATTTTCAATTAAAATAATGAATCTGCAAGAAACCAATTTTCTACAAAGAGGATTAATTTTCTACTAGAAAAACGAATTTTAACCCCAAAAAGATGAATTTTTTAGCAAAAATTATCTATTTGCCACAAAAAATGAAACAGTTAAATTTTAGCTAAAAAATTGATTTTGCACCAAAATGTTGAATTTTGAAGTGTAAAAGGTGAATTTTCTACAAAACAACCAGTTGAATTTTCAACAAAAAAGTTAATGTTCAGCTCAATAGTACGAAAAACGTAAAAGTTGATATTTCAACTAGACAGATTTTAATAAAAAATAAAAAACAAATGACTTCAACCAAAAAAGATGAATTGTCAACAAAATAGTTGAATGTTCAACTGAATAATTAAATTGTTTACCAATTAATTACATTTTTAATCATGAAATGCGAATCCTAAACAGAATAGTTATAACTTTTAGCCAAGCAAATTTTGTTAACCAGACAGTTGCATTTTGAACTATAAACGTGAAATTTCTTCCAAACGAGATAAGTTTTCTAAAACAGATTTAAATTTTTAACAAGGAAAGATTTTTTAGTGAGAAAAGAAAAAAATTCAACCTAATTTTGAATTTTTCCGTCAAAAGACGAATTATTTAACAAAAAAGGCGAACTTCTAATAGAAGTGTTGAATTTTGAACTAAGCAAATTTTTTCTGTAAAGAAAGAAAAAAATTGTTCACGAATTTATCGATTTTTCGACCAACTATTGCAACCTAACATGGCAAAATATGAACAAATTAGTCGAATTTTTAAGGAGAAAGGATGTTCTTTTTACATAACTTAAAAGTTTTCAACAAATACAATTAAATTTTAAACCAAAATGAAGACAGTTTTATAATCAAAAGCTTTTGAGTTATTGGTCGGAATTTGTTTTTTAGACATTTTTATCTTTTCTACCTTTTTCCTTATAAATTAATTTTTGAATTGGACTGAATAATAATTTTGTGTTTAAATTTCCATAAATTTTAATATATTGTTATCTATAAGTGTTCGGTCAGATAATTTCATGCGGCTTTATCAGTAGGACTTTAATGGATTGTATGCTAACAATATAACATGGTAGCAACCATCTTTTTGAATTTTACTGATTATTTCTAATACTGCTAGTTTGATATTTCTTAAATTTATTGGAAGTTTCTGGATTCGGTAGAAGGGTGTAGCATTTATCTAAATAGCTTTTTTAATCCTAATGAAGAAGCAACAGTTGCAAGCTATACAAGCAGAAAAAAGTTGACCGTTCACAGTATCCCTAAAAGAATGATGTCTTCTAAACAATACGGAAATTAGTTATCATTTTTAAGTGTCATTTAAGTTGTCATTTAAGTCATTTTTAAATGGAGATTTTTTTAAAACAAAGCTAAAACCAATATAACAGTACAAGTTGCAGTATAGAGGATTACAATTTCCATTTTGTGAAACTGAAAAGGGCCTTCAACATTCTAGAAATATAATGACGTGGATAAGATGAGTTCCTAACTACTCAAGTAAATTTTGATTGTCTAAAAAAAATATGTAACTCTTCTTCTTCTTCTAACAGAGTTTTTAAACAAAACGATAAACATTCAAACAAGAGGATCAATTTTTTGCCGTCAAAAAATAATTATGGGAACATAGTTTTTGATTCTGATATTCCTGATAAAGAAACAACAGTTACAAATGATAAGAAGCAAAAAAATGATGTTTTGTAGTATCTCTAAAAGAATAATATAATAACATTTAAGGAAGGAGGAAATTAGTTTCACTCCATTTCATTAAAATGTTAAAACTTAAGGGAGAAGGTGTCACATCCGATTACCATTACAATACCATTTTAAGTGACTTTTGAATGTAGATTTTTAGCACAGAGCTAGAATCAACATAACAGAGCAGGTTTCAATAGATGATTAGAATATTCAGTTTTTGAAATTGACAAGGACCTACAATATTATAGGCATATTATTATCCGAAGAAGATGAGTTCCTAGTTCGAGTACATCTGAAAAATGAGTGCTCAAGTCGACCTATCGCGGAAGTTTGCCTCCTACCGTTACTTCCACACTTCCGCGTTTGCAAGTCTCAGTAAAGCCGACGCACGGTCTAACCTAAAAGATATACAATATACATAATGCGGGTTAATGCGCTGAGACGGAAGAATTTGCGATGTGAGGGTCTTCGACGACCCTCGCTTGTCCTAGAAGCCAAAGAACTTTCTGCCAGTCGATACTTCAACTCCCTACCTTGAGTCTTGACGTTACCCTATCAAACTGAGTTTTCCAACTTCCTACTTCCTGGACACACAATCGACCCATTTATATAACAAAACCTGAGATTGTTTGAACCTTTAATTTATTTTCAAACCTGAATACCTTTTCTTTAGAACTTGAAATCTTCCTCAAATCTTAACTTTCATCTTTCAAAAAACTGAGACACTAATGTAACCTAAAATTATTTTATAGTACATTGTTTCTATACTATAAAAGAAGGAAGTCGAATGAAAGCTCTACTTTGAAATATTTTTTGTTGGCGTTTGATATGTGGAAGAATTCCAGGCAATGAAAGCAGAGATTTAAAAGCATCTATGTCTAAAATTAGTACTTAAAACAAGTTAATATCAGAAACTAAATTGATAAGATATTGATAAAAACTATGAAGAATAAACAACGCGCTAAAAATAGAGACCATTTCACTACTAGTTCAAGAATCGGTGATATTTTGCTCATATTTTCGTGATTGATGTCTGCGATAGTCTTATCGTGGCGATAGGCAGTACAAGATGAATCTATAATGCAACACTTTTGATAATAATATAGTGCGATTTATAATTATATGGTTTGTTTGTTTCGGAAATTTACAATCATGTGAAGGAACAGATTTTAGTTTCAGATCAATTTAGGATTCGCATGATGATTATAGAAACAAAATATTTGTCCCACAACACCGCTCCGACTTGGTTCGCTAATCAATCTCTAAATTTATCAGCTAGGATTAAGGATGATAGACACTTTCATAATGAAATCTAATCTGATATTGAGAAGATCAGTAATGCTTATTGCTTTCTAATTGATTCGAGTAAATCCAACAACCAACAATTCCAAGCCTCATCAATCATAAAACACTTGAGTAGTGCTAATTCCGTTTCTGGAATTTGTGCAACTGTATTTACGGAAAGGTTTGTATTCTCTCACTGTTCATGAAATTAGCTCCTGAAACCGTTGTGTGTGAGTTCGCGTAACCCGCCGTGACCGATGCAACGGTGAACCAGCATTGACCACCATAGTTGGGTCTTAGCTCGAGCTTCGAGCGTGAGTAAGTGACCTCGGATGAAAACCGTTTAACCTGTATCGAAGCTCAAAAATGTTTGCTAGGCATTCCAAAGAAGAGCGTCAACTATACCGCATTCAGAATAAACAAAATTGATTAATGTCCACTTCCTATCATTATGATGAACAATACATCAAATCATGCTAAACAATATCAAGTCATTATGAACAATACTGAATCATGGTACGCAATTACAAATTCATCATGCGGAACCCCTTCTTGTACCGAATTCTTGATTCCTCTTGGATTAGGACTAATTAAAACTACATGAGGCAGTAGTATTCCTGATTAGGATGATCGAACAGTTAGAAAAGGAAGGTTCCCACGTCTGGAAAACTGAAAACAGTTAACGCATCGCAAATGCGATAATGGTGTATAAGGCAGCAGCAGAAGCAGAAGTCGAGGAAGAAATGGCACAAAAAGAAAAGAGAGCAGCAGCATAGGAGACTAATCGCGTCAGTTAGGCGACCTGGCCTTCCGCGAGACACGAGGTGATCTTGTTCGCGCCCTGCGTCGAAGGTACGGTTATCCGGAGGTGAGCGCAGTAACGGAACGTCGTCCTCTTCCTCCTCCTCCTCCTCTTCCAACGGCATATGATCTCATCCTCCTCTCCATTTCAGAATCAGTTTCCTCGTATTCAACCATCTAATCCTCCTGTCATGGGGCACATATGTGTATACACGAACTGGGGATTATACAGAAAAAAATTAATGTTTACCCACAACATCTACATGTTTAGGGTAACGATATTTAATATTTAACTATAGGGTGGTCATCTAGGATGTTTGGGGTAATCTGTAGACATTTAAAACCATAGCCATGAGCTTGAAATAGAATATTTGTCATGTCGAAGGTTTTTCTCGAGGAGAATTATCACTTTATTTAACTATTTGAGTTTGCACAAACAATTTATACTATTATCGTTAATAATTGTGGACAAAAAATCAATAATAATCATTTCTATAGAAGTTCGACTACGTCATGAAATATGGCATCAATTTCTGGTTTTATTAAAACTTTTCTCCTTGGATGTACTTAATATTGAAAGCTTTTTAATTGTTTCAAATCCGGGGAGTGTACTGATGCTTGCAGATTTCATCACCCACTGATAGTATTGTTAACCTTACGAAAAAATATTATAGAAAATTTATTATAGGCCTACGACGATTTTCTTTTAATCATAGTGTCTATCAAAAACAAATAATTTTAAATTCCTCGTAATTTCTTCATTTCTTGTCAGTTGATCAATTTTTCATTTTCCTGGTCTAGGAATTATACACTCTTTTAAAAAATTTCCTGTTCCAAATCAGCATCATAATTATTTAAAGATTGTTATTATATTATTGTATGTAATTAAATTATTATTATTATTATAAATACATTTTTCAACTTTTTAAAATAATTTTAGACTACATTAACGTTTTACGCACTCAAACTTAGTATTCTTTGAGACAAAAAGCATTATAAATGGAACAAAATGTTTAATTTTTCAACAGCTTCAGTTTATATTCACTTTTTTCACAGGAAACCGCTTATTTTAAACAAAAATTGAAAAACACGAAAAATTGACAACTTTTAAATAGTTTTAAGTTATATTGGCATTTTATACTGGACATCGGACTGGTCTACGGAGATTGATATTTTTTTAGAAAAATTTTAAGTTTTTATTGGCTATAAAAATATTATATATTAATTCTGATATTAAGATATCAAATTTTTATCAATTATCAAAAAGAGTCTGAGATTTTGTTTTAAATTAATTTTTGAACTGAAAAATTACTATTAAAATTTTGATTGAAAACGAATCTCTTTTAGATAAAAATTTAAGTATTTATTTGAAAACTCATGCATTCGTTTATGATTTGTCTTTTCTGGTAGAAAATTAATATTCTTGGTAAAATTTATCTTCTTAGTAGAAAATTAATCTTCTTTGTAAAAATATCATCCTTTTTGGTTAAAAATTCAACTGCAACAAAATAATAATCGTTAAGAAAAAATTATTGATTTCCAAAGATTAACAATTTTTCAGGAATTAATTTCTTTCTCGATTTTATTAGCGCTTTTTGTGTGGTATTAACATATCTAAACAAAAATCATTGGATTTTAAAGGTTCATAATTTTTAATCAATTGCACTTTACGTTAGAGTTCAATATAAAAAATAAGTATTTTAAAGAAAATAATTAGATTTTCAAAAAAGATTTACAATTTGGAACTGCCCTTGGTTAGTTTTTTTCTTTGGGATTATTGTTATTTTTAATTTAAAAAAATAAGATTTCAAAATTATCTTGCTGTGTTTCACCTATAATTGGTATTTTAGAACAAAATTCATCATTCAAATCCCAGGATTTTTATTGAAAATAATTAAATTTATGAGCTGAAAATGTTCGGATTGTGTTAATATTTTTCGTCGGAAATTGAAAATTTTATTTACAAATCAAATATTTAAGGATTTCAAAGAAGATTTGCAATTTTAAAACTTATTATGTTAAATTAGTGTCTTACGTCCGAAATTATTGGTATTTTTAATAAAAATGTATTATATTTGAAATAATATTTACAATTTTTCCACAACTTTAGGTTATGTTAGTGTGTTATTGTTTTTGTCAGAAAATGCAATTTTTATTAAAAAATCATTAGACTTAAAGAAAGGTTCATAGTTTCTTTTTAAATTTTAGATTATGTCCAGGTTTCAGATTTAAAATTTATATTAAAAAAATTATTATCTAAATTATATTTAGAATATTTAAACAGTTTTAGGTTATCTTGGCGTTCGTTATGGAAAATGTATATAGATTTCAAAGTCGAATTGCATTTTTGAAAAAATTTAAGGTTATGCGGATATTTTTCACTAGAGTTCGATTATTTTAAACAAAAAACATTGGTTTTAAAAGAAGATTTACAATCTTTAAACATTTTTCCTTATGTTAATCTTTTTTGTCTAAAGTTTTAATTGCTGATATTAAAATATTTAAAAGATCTGAAAAGATTACAAAATAATTTTATATTTGAACAAAATTTCAAAATTTTAAAACCAAATGTAAATTTGAGAAGATTTCGAAAAAAAGTTTTGGGAGCATTTTAAAACCCTTTGATGGCTTAAAGAAAATAAAAACCTTTCTTAAGATTTCTAGGAAAAAAGTTACATAATTTTTAATTTAAAAACTTTATTTTTTGAGAAAATTGAAACAGTTATCAAAAGGTTTTCTAAAAAGGTCGAATCAAATAATATTTAGGTATTTCAGAAGTTTGGATTCAACTATGATACAGAAAAAGATTCTCTTTTGGGAAAAATTCTATCTTTTTGGTTAAAAAAATTTCTTTATTTAATTAATATTTTTATTTTGAATTAAAAATAACTTTTCCTCTAAAATTGAAGAACTAAACAGGAGCATAGGGCGCAATTGATGCTGCAATTGTTTCAAAAATTTTGAAAAACTCTTATGTTTCAAAAATTTATCTAATGTCAATAGCCTCAATAGTTCATTTACGGTTGAAATTTGACCTCATAAAAAACTTTCTTTCGCAGCTGATTCCGAAAACTGAGATAAAAACGATATAGACAATCCCAATCTGCCTAAAATAGAGATTATCAACCAATATCTCTTTTTCAGTAAACTACTAAATCGACTTTTGCCCGTTACGTCTTATTCGCCTTATCAGCTTCGATCCTATCTCTGAGCAGGAACGAGATCCGACTAAATATTCAACTTCCGGTGTGAAAGTCGTGCCACGTGCAAGTACATTCAAGTCCAAATCTCGCTTGCATAATCTCGCGATAAGAAGAGACATTTGGATTAAGTAGAATTAAAAGCGATTTGAGATGATAGGGCGGATCAATAGTGAAGAACGAGGTCACCGGTCGTATTTTTACTCCGTCTCGACAGTCGGAAACTGCAGCTCAATTATTTGCATAAAGAATCCCTGGACTTTTTTAAACCACCAGTAACTCGTTTCTCGATAATACTTTAAAAGCAACTACTTGTAGATTTAATGAAAATTATTAAAAATTCAGAATCTCATCAATCTTTCCATTAATAAAAGTGACGTCACTGAAAAACATTTCTTTTGTGAAGGACCAATACAGATATGGAAGTTTTTTCAAAACAGAACGTAATTTTACAGTAAACGGGCTATAAATTTTGATGATATTTTTTTATATTTGCGATTAAAAAGATGATTGTAGATGATGAAGATCGTAAAGTTTGTCATGCAGATGAAGATTACAAAGATTGCTGTCGATGTTGAAGATTATTATAAAAGGTGTTTCAGTTATCGACCAGGGTAATGTCGATCGATGATGCACAATCTTTTGGATGATGATAATTGTTGTCGATGATGAAGATGAAGCTGATAAAGACTGTTGCCGATGATAATTGTCTCTGATGAAGAATGATGTCGATGATAAGGATCAGGATGATATACTCGATGTTAAAGATAATTATGATGGTCGATAGTGAAGGTAAAGATGGTGAAGATGGTTGGAGATGTCGATTGTATCAGATTAAGAATACTGTCGACCATGATGAATATCATAAAAGATGTTTCAGTTGTCGGACAAGGTAATATCAATTAATGGTGTACAATATTTTGGGAGAGGAAGACTGTTTTCGATAATGATTATTATTGACGATGATGATGAAGTTTGCTATCAATGAAGATTGATCTCAACGATGAAGTTTGCTGTCCATGATGAAGATCATGATGATTGTCATTGATGATGATGAAGATCATGATGATTGTCATTGATGATGATCAAGATGATGAAGATTGTTGCCAATGATGATTGTCTCTGATGAAGATTGATCTCCATGATGAAGTTTTCTGTCGATTATAAAGACCATGATGAAGATAAAGTCTAAGATATCTATGATGAAGATAAAGATGGTGAAGATTGGCGCCGATGATCATATTCTCCGATGAATATTGCTGTCGATTATCAACATTATCATAAAAGGTTATGAATGATGAAGATTGTTGTCGATGATGATTATCATTGTTAACGATTAAAATCATAATGATGGTCGAGGATTAAGATAAAAAAGTTGAATATTGCCGCCAATGACGATTGTCTCAGATGAAGATTGATCTCGCTGATGAAGTTTGCAGTCAATGATAAAGATCATGATGATTATCTATGATGAAGATGAAGATGATGAAGATTGCCGCCGTTTATGATTGTCTCTGATATAGATTAATGTCGATGATGAAGATTATTATAAAAGGTGTTTCAGTTGCGAACAACTACTATAATATCAATGAATGATGTATAATATTTTGGATGATGAAGATTTTTGTCGATGATGAATATTATTATCGACGATGAAAATCATGATGATTGTCGATTATGGAGATGAAGCAGATTGTCGCGGATGATTGTCTCTGATGGGGATTATATTTTTCAGATTACTAATCAAGAATCTGAACCAGTAATCTGCAAAATTCTACATTCGACATGTGAAATCGGATGAGACATGTAAGCTCTAGGCTAATTTGTTCAGAAAAATATTTTTTGCCCCAGTGAGCGGGGCCTTCGCAAATCGACGATCGTTATGCAGGCACAGTTGCCTCCTTTTCCCCCCGTTTCTCCCAAATCGTGCGTATATCTCCGGTCCCCCGGGGTACAAGAGCTTCGTTTTGTAATTAATCGCATGATTATCGACTGGCTCCGATTCCCAGTGAGATTTGCCTTTTGAATTAATTCTAACCGAAATTGCGCCGTCACGTCGCTCGCGGAAACACATACACATTCTCATCGTTGATAATAAATGCAGATTAAATTTAAAAATAGAACCTTTCGGATGTTCGTCGTGTGATCTACGATTCCTGGTCTTGTCAATTCATTCTCATAAAAATTAGCGGAGTCTAGAATTTTACAGTTGCGACTATAAAAAACTAAAATAAGAACCATAAGATAAATTCGATGGCGAAGATAAAGGCAGAGTTTTTCTACGATGAAAAGTATTTTAAAATGTGTTTAAATTATTTACCAGGTAATATTTTGTTTAATAAAGATTATTTACGATGATGAAGGTTATTGTCAATGGTGATGATGTTTTAACCAAGATATTACTAATCAACGATGGAAAATGTTATCGATGCCAAAAATTGTTGTCGATGATGAAGATTACTGTTGATGATGTTGATTAATTTTAAAAGTAAAGATTAATGCAAATGATGAACATTGTGAAGATTGTCGAGGATGAGGATAAGAATGAATTTTAAGATATGAAGATTGATATAGATGAAGATTATTATCGATAAAGATGATCATGACGAATGCTGTTAATGACGATAAAGATGGTGAAGATTGTCGATGATGAAGATGAAAATGACTTATTTTATCATCGATTAAGATTGTCGATGACAAAAATTGCTATCGATTATGAAGATACTACAAAAGGCGTTTGGATTTTTGAACAGGGTAATATCAACTAATGATATACAATGCTGTCAATGAAGAATATTATGAAGAATATTACAAAAGCTGTTGTTTTTTGAACCAGGATACTATCAATTAATAATGTACAATGTTATCGATGATGAAGCTTTTGTTTGATGATGACAACTATTTTCGGTGATGAAGGTTATTGTCAGTTATGAAGATTGTCGCCGATGACGATTTTCCATGATGAAGATTGCTGTCTATGATAAAGATTGTTTTAAGAAAAGGTGGTTGGGTTGTCTGTCAGGGTAATATCAACCAACAATGTAGAAATTTGCGATTACTGGTCAATAATATGAACAAATAATCTACAGAATTATACATCATTGATGAAGATTATTGTAGATGATAAATATCATGTAGATTGTGGATGATGAAGATGAAGATGATAAAGATTATCGATGATGCAGATTACTGTCGATAATGAAGATTATTTTCGATGATGAAGGTCATGAAGATTGACGATTTAAAATTTTGCGATAACTTATCAATACTCTGGTCCAGTATTCTATAAAATTTCACATCATTGATGAATATTACTATCGTTTGGTAATAAACGGTGCTGTCGATTATGATGAAGATTCTTGTCAATGTTGAAGATTATTATTACCTCTCATCCATAAATTCTCTTTTGAGCATAGTTTGAAACTTCTGCTTGGGTAAAAGTTTCCAACTAGTGCCGTTAACAACCCTCAAGGTCCAGCTTAAGCTGAACTGAAACCAACCCTCTT
>JAWWLR010000128.1:28002030-28012187 GCA_035041075.1 Acraspis erinacei | reverse complement strand
TTTCTGTCCTGGCATACTACTCTAGCTTCTTTAACGTCCATGCATTTTTTCATGCAGGCTCTCGTGTTTCTAAGGCTCCTTATGTCTCTTCTAACAAGGGTCTCATTCACACATTACTAGATTTGTATTATAAAATTCCAATACATGTGACGTACCATACCAATGCCAGGATTTGGAAACTACAACATTGTGGATTGCAGCGTTACCTCACGTTTCGGAAATAAACTGCCAACACATGCAGTGGAAGTTTCCAACCGAAATTTTTAAGAGTGGTCTTTGGATAATTGCTCTTATTACTATGAAGTCTGAATACACTATAAAAAGGTTTCTTAAGTTTTGAGGTTAAGGACCAGGAATTAAGGTTAAGGATCAGGTTAAATCATCCAATTCCTGAACGAGCGGAAATTTGTGCAATGGAGGAAGGTCCAGTGAAGGAGATGACGTCGTTGCAAAAGAGTTCCGTGCAGACTGCAGACATGTCGTTGACCCAAGCAGCATGTTATTGGTGATATGCCTGCAGCATCCAACATCCAACATCCAACATGAAATGCAGCTAGGCGACAAAGGAGGTCGAGAAGAGGCAGAAGAGGAGGAAGAAGTCAGTCGAGGAGACTTGGTGGTGGTCAAGAAGTAGGAGGGGGTAGGGGGGGGGGGTCAGCGGCTAATCGGACGACCCGCGTCGTCCGCTAATCACCCTGATGAAGCTTGATGGAGCCGCTGGCAACTGTCTCGAGTGAGATCCCTTCGCACGTTCGCTGCATGTTCCTCAAAAATCATACTCGTCTGCAATCTGAACTCAAAACTTGAAACATCTTTTGCATTTTCATTTTTGTTAGATAAATAACTCCTGGCTAAAGCTAGGAAAACAATGTTAAAACTTTGGAAGTTACGGAAAATGTACCTTGAAGTCTTTACTTTAAAATCGGCGCTATAAACTAAAAAAAGATTCAGTGGTTCATGAATGAACATAAAAAATGTAGAGCCGTGCGCAAGACGACAATGGCTCGGTTGAGCGGGACTGCAGTCCTTTGTCTCAAGGAATCCACAGCAGAAATTTTACAATAACTCGAGAACCAGTTAACATTTTCGCATTATTTTGGTCTCATTTTGAAGAGGAGACTCTAAGGATCATTTTAAATAACTTCAAAATTTTTAACAATATTTTTTTAGCTTTTGCAAGGAGTTGAAGTTCAATCTTGAAAATTTGCAAAAATCAGAAATTAGACGAGTCTTTCTAACTCACTAACTCAGCCTCTATTTACCAAAAATACTTCAAATACAGCTCATTTGACACATATTTTCAATTTCTAGTCTTTTTGGTGTCCTCGTACTCCTGGACGTTGTTCGTGTAACAGTTGTCTGAGGAAAATAGGAGTTCCGGAAATGGAGGGAAGTAATCAATAAATGTGCGAATCTCGTGACAAAAGAGGGAGTGTAAAGTCAGTGAGTAGTTAGGTATAATCTGCCATCGCCCATCCGGAGTCCGAACCCTCGGACACGAGTCACCCCCCCCCCGGAACCCCTAAATCTCGCCGCACCCCGAGCGCTCGGCGTATTAGTCATTCCTTGCGCAGCTGGGATCGGTCTCCAGGGGTTGTTCTTGTTCGTCTCCCTGCAACCGAATCAACCGAGTTCTATTCGCGCAGTCACGGGGGCATTGCATTGCAGAGACCAACTTATTATAACAAAAAAAAAAAACGAGAGCAAGGGAGAGACCAGCCAACGGAAAAGGAAACCAAATTCTGACCAAACGCACTAGGGTGACCCTCGGCTTAGACACATGGTCAACATTCTTTTTTTTTTCAAAATTCTTTTGCTGATAGGACCAGGTTTCGTTCCAGTGTCCAGAAAAAAATGACCTTTGCCAAATTTTAGCCAATTAAAATTTACCTCCAAAACACAACCTTTAATTTTAATGTATTCCGTTAATGTTAACATGGGGGGGGGGGGTAATATAAAAAATAAAAAATCAGTGTAACTTTATCAATTTTCGTCGCAGTCATCCATAAACCATGGAACAGACCATTCTTTTAAGTTCTCAAAAAAGTAGTGTACAGACAAAATAATTGAAAATTTTGAAAATTTTAGAATGACGGATCCATGAAAGAAAATGACCTGGTTAAATTTTTCATTATAAAAATATTAAAAATTAGTTTTCGACCAAAAAGATTCATTTATAAACATTTCCAGGTGAAAAATTAATTTTTCAAGAAAAGAAAAATTCATTTCAAATAAAATTCTGAACTTTTTAGTCAGAGATATTAAATTTGAACCAAAAAGATTGATTTACAAACAAATAAATTAATTTGTTATCAAAAAGACGAACTTTCAACAAACTACATGAATTTTCATCTAGGAAAAAGTTACCCTTAAATAACATAGTTCAATGTTTAATAAATACTCAGATTTTAAGACAAACAAATTAATTTTACACCAAAAAGGTGAATTTTCAAACAAAGAACAAAGAAGACAAAATTACAATAAAATAGAAGAATTTTTGACTAAAAAAAACATATTTTCTAATAAAAATAGTACCTACTTACATTTCCAGATGAAAAATTCATTTTTTACACAGAAAGAAAAACTAATTTGTAGTGAAATATTGAAATTTTTAATTAAAAAAATACATTTTTACCAAAAAAATGCATTAACAAATAAGAAAATTAATTTCCTACAAAAAAATACGAATTTCTTAAAAAATACATAATTTTTCAAGTACAAAAAATTTCATCTAAAACTAACTGGTTAATTGTTCGTTAAAAAATGATTAAAAAAACAAACAAATCTGGGACAAATAATAGAACACAATAGTGAAATTTTCCGTATAAACTTTAATTTCAACTTTAAAAAAAGTAAGAAAATTAAAACTGTTAATTTTAAATCCCAAAAATAAATTTTTAACCAAAAAGATGAATTTGAAACCAAGATATTTTTATTCTAAAATTTTCAAAATTTTAATTTCAACTTTTTAAAAAGTAAGAAAATTAAAACTGTTAATTTTAAATCCCAAAAATAAATTTTTAACCATAAAGATGAATTTGAAACCAAGATATTTTTATTCTAAAATGAATATTTTTTGCTACATGTAATCAACCGAAAGGATACAACATTTTTAAATAATGTAAATAATGGCTACGCAGCAGGTGCTGATATTAACAGTTATAAATTTTTAATAAATCTAAGATGACAGCCGTAAGCATGACAAAGCAATTATCGAAATTAGCGTTATTTTCTCATAAAAATTCCCCTATTTTCCAATCAAATATTTTAGATTAATAAAAATGAAGTTTAATGTTTATTTAAACTATTATTCTTTATTCTGTGAATTATGCAAATTTGAATTTTTTATCCTAGGATTTACACTTATTCCCTATTTCCCTCTTTTCCCCTTTTTTGATTAAAGTTAATTATTTTTTATTGAAAATACTACTTACGTATTATATTTTTTAGTGAGAATTCATCTTTTTTGGTTACAAAATTTATTATTTGGTTGCAAATTCGTATTTTTGTGTTGTAAATTCAACTATTTTTGTAGTGCAATTTATTATAGAAAATTGGTTTTCTTAGTTTGGAAATTCAACAATTTTAGTAATAAATTCAATTCTTTAATTCCAAGATATTTTTTGTTGTTGTGAAGTTTCATATTTTCATAAGTTTAATTTATTTGCCGAAAATTTTGTTCTTATAAATTTAACTGCGTTTCTATAAAATTCAACTGTTTGATTGGAAATTGAGGTTTTTGTTAAAATTTTATACTTTCGTAAGTCGACTATTTTGTAAAAAATTCGTCTTTCGGTTTGAAAATTCAACATTTTTGATAACATTTTGTTTTTGGTTGATAACTCCATCATTTGGTGGAAAATTCGTCTTTTGTTGCTAAATATTGATTTTTGTAATTGGAAATTTAAATTTTACATTTTTAGTTGCAAATTGATCTTTTGTAGTTTATGTTTCAAACACTTGTTTCATAATATTTTCTTTTTGGTAAGAATTATCCTTCTCGGTTTCAAATTCATCTTTTTGGTTAAAAATTCATTTCTGGGGTTTAAAATTAAAAGTTTTAATTTTTTAAAAGTTGAAATTAAATTTCATACTGAAAATTTCACAATACCAAATTTTTTGTTGAAAATTTATTTTTCGTAGTCGAAAAATCTACATTTTTGTTGAAAAATTAATATATTCTATTGTATTCTATTATTTGTTCCAGATTTGTGTGTTTTCTAAAAAAACTTTTTAACCAGCAATCAACCTGTTATTTTTATTTGAAATTTGTTGTACTTGTAAATTTCTTTTTTTTTAAAGAAAGTTGTATTTTTTGTAGGAATTTAATTTTCTTATTTTTTTATTATTATTATATTTATTATTATTTTTTTGGTGTCAAATTAATTTGTTTATCTTAAAATCTGAGTGAGTATTTTGTTGAAAATTCCTCTTTTTGGTAACAAATTAATTTGTTTGTTTGTAATTCGATCTTCTTGCTTAAAAATTAATATCTCTGACCAAAAAGTTTAGGATTTTATTTGAAATTCATTCTTCTTTTCTTCAAAAATTAATTTTTCACCTGGAAATGTAAAAGTATACCATTTGTTGTCGAAAACAGTTTTTTTTCAGGTGAAAATTTATGTATTTATTGAAAATCAATCTTTTGAATGGAAAATTAATTTGTTAAACTCCCTTTTTTATTTGAAAGACTTTTTTAATTAAAAAACTAACTATTTTATGTGAGTTGATTTTTTTACTTGATAATTCATGCATTTTATTGAAAATACGTCTTTTTCATAACAAATTAATTTTCTTTTTGGCAAATCAATCTTTTTGTTAAAAATTAATATCTCTTATCAAGAGTTGAGTATTTTTTCCAAATTCATTTTTTTTTTCGTAAAAAATGAATTTTTTATCTGAAAATGTAAGTATACCATTTTTTGTAGAAGAAGAATATTCTTTTCTTGAAAATTCATGTTTTTCCTTAAAAATTCTTTTTTTCTTAGCAAGTTAATCTTCGTCTTTTTAAATGAAACCTTTCGTTCGAAAATTAATTTTTTCAATTGAAAATTTACCTAGTGGAAAAAAATGAAAAAAGTATCGTTTTTAGTTGAAAATTTGTCTTCTCTAAAAGAAAATTAACCTTCTTCTTTGAAAATTCATATTTTTGCTTGGAAATTAAACAATTGTTTTTTGTCGGAAATTAATTTTTTAACTATAAGTTTAAATATTTTTTTATATTCAAGAATTTATATTTTTAGTGTAGATTTTATTTATTTTGTCAAAAATTCTTTTTTTATATATCAAATCATCAAATCGTAAATTCTACAGTATAGATTTTACTGCAATAAAAATTCCACAGTATTGCCATCTGCATTCTACAGTTTGAATATCAGAAAATCCACAATGTCTGATTAAATGGCCAATACAGAGGACTTGGCAAAAATCCCTTCGGTCACGCCAGTAAGAATTCGTCTCGGCTTGACGCCCGCTCCCTTTGCAATTACACCCATCTTACCCTTGCCCCTTATCCCTTTTTTCCACCCTCTCCCCTTTCACTCGCCGGAACGAAATTCCGGATTTCAGTCCGAATTACACGCCGATTTTCGATGACAGATTCTGCTGCAATATAGAATATAGATGAGGCCAGGAGGTTGCCATAAACATAAATGGGGAGTACGTTATATAATAAATGGCCTTCATCCCTTGATTCGGGTCACGCCTACGAGTTACGACTGAAAAAAATTCATCGATGCACGTCGAAATACATTATCCAGCCCTAATGGCAAATTAGCATTTATCTCATATTTCTTTTAAAAATAACTGAATTTTATTTTTAATGTACATTAAGTAAATAAATTATTTTTTCATCCTTCAATCATCCCCCATCTTTCTTTTAATTTTTCTACATCTCTTTTCCCCAAGTCTTCATATTCTCCAGTCCCATCTTCTATATCTCTACTCCTCAGATTAAGTAAATCAACTTTATTTTCATCCTTCCATCATCAACCATCTTCCTATTAATTTTTCCACATCTCTTCTCTTTAAGTCTTCGTATATCTCCATTTCTTAAGAACTCTCGCCTTTCTTCTCCTATATTCTCCACCCCGTTCATTTACCCTGCGTTTTCTGTCTTTACAAATTTCCAATACTGTCTTTAGTAAACCCTCTTCTATAACTTCTTTTCCTATAACTTTCGATTTTCTATTATTTCTACAACCTTGATTATTTTCCCCTTGTTATTTCTTCTTCATTGTGTCTTACCCTTCCCTCTTTCCTCCCAATTCTGACATTATTCTCTACCCCTCCTATGAAATACATCAAATATTGTTTTCCATTCTACTACCTTTGCTGCATCTTCTTCAAAAGATTTATTTTCCTCTCTTTTTTTTCATAACACATATCAGTAATCTCTTTTCTTTCTTATATTCTTCTCCACCGCTTTTCCCTTTTCTCCACTTTCTCAGGTCCTTTCTCATTAACTTTATCTTCTTTTTTAGTTCCTCCTCCCATTTCCTTATCGTTAAATCCTTTACTTTTTTAAATAACACTATCATGAGAAAGTGATCCGAATCTGTATAATCCACCTTTAGTTTATTAACCAGATTTATCTCGTCCTCCACTATTACACAATCAATCACCATTCCCTTTTCTCTTCCAGCTTCCTGGACTATTCCCTTTCTCACCTGCCTCTAAATTTTCGTTCTTTAAGATAAGCCTTCAATCTTCTTGAAGCCCTTCGACAATTTCGTTCCCTCCCTATTCAGTCTTCAATCTCTCTCTTCCCATCTTAACTTGTGGTACTACTAATTCTTATTTTTCTTCTTTTATCTATTTCATATTCCTCCTTCTTATAAATGTCTTCCTGCTTTCCATCACAATTCGTCCTACTGGCTATTTTTATTCTTCCTCTCTCTATTTTGAAAATACAATCCCTAAAATCTTGCCAACCTTTCCTTACACTTCCCCATCCCTTTTGATTTAGCCACATCTCCATAATTACAACCTCCTTCCATTATTCAGAATTTCTCATTAATTTCCTATTCTTTCAGTACAATCCTAAACCACTTCCACCCCTTTTGTCAGTTTCTTTCCTTTACATTCAATTCAATTCTTAAATCCTTGTATCTGTCCCAACCTTTCTTTATCATTCCTACCCTGACTTCTTCTTCCTTTCCCCCATACCTTCTCCAAATATTTCATGAATTCCTTACCAGTTAATTCTAAGCCTGCTAAATATCAGTAACATATCCTCCATTTTTCTCTTCTTTCATTTCTGGTCTCTTTTCGTTGCCCATATCTCATTTCCCCCTATTTTTCTCCTTCCTCTCTTCCTCCACCGTCACGACACTTTCATCTAATTGTTCCCTGTCTTCATCCTGACACCATGTACTTTCTGTCTGTATGGTTACATACTTATTGTCAGTTGCTCTCCTCTAGCAAGTTTCTCTTTCTTCTCTCCATCTCCTTTATTTCCCTACCTCATCCCCCTGAATGTTTCCGTTTAAGATCCTATCTTTCACGTTCCAATTCAGACAGAACAAACTATGAGAACGATCAAGGTAAAAAGAAAACTAATTCGAGATTAGAAGTCCAATAGAAATATTTATTTTCAAATGAATGCGCGAAATGATGTTAGATGCAATATAGATGAAGAAAAAAAAGGCAGATGGAAATAAGAGAGAAAACAGAAGAAAGTAGGAGGAAAATTTCTGAACTTAGAACAGAGACGATACAATTGAAAGAAGTCAAGGAAGGTAAGATGAGCCTAGTAAAAATCTAGAAAAGTTGGAACAAGAAAGCTCAAACCGAGAGATGGGTGGAGAGTGAAAATGATAAAAAAAAGTTTGTGAAATATTGAGAAAAGAATTGAAAGAAAAGAGATAGAAGAAAGAAGAAATATAGCTATAAGGGAAGGTCAAAGAGAATGGAACTAAAAGGAGTAGAGGAAGTGATTAAAGATATAGATGAGATGGTACAGAAACTGAAGAGTATAGGAAATTAAAGAGGAAGAGTAGAGCGAGTAGCACTGATAAGATTTAAAAAATGGAGCCTTAAGGGGAGCAGAGGCCAAAAAGGACGTTATATCCAAGCTCTTAGAGAATAGACAAATTGACTTCGGAAGAAAGGAATCATTATAATTTAAGAAAAATAGTGAAAGAGGAAAGAAAAATTTAAGAATACAAAAAGAAAGTATGTGGCGGGATGGAGAAGAATAAAGGGAAGCGGTAGCAAAAACTGATGTGGCTGGGAACGAAAAAAAGGAACGAAGGAGAGGAAAATAAGCAATAAGAATCAAAAAGAGACTAAAAATGGATGAAGGGCAGAATTAAGTATATGCATTTACTAGTGCAATATGGCACTCGAAAGAAATAATAATCAGACATGTCTAGATGAAAAGGAATGGGAAAGAATACGGTAACGGTTGCACAGAGAATAAAGATGGCAGGTTCAAAATTTAAGGAAAAAAATATAAAAAGGCAGAGTAATGGGAGAAATGGTGATGGAATTAAGAAAGCAACGAATAACAGGAAAAGATTGGAAAGAGATGGAAGAAGAAAAAAGGGAATTATTGGTAGAATAACTAAATATGGGATCAGAGAGATGGGGGAGTAGGGAAGAATAGGGAGGTAAATAAATTTTTCAAGATCCTTAAAGAGATAGGATGGATTACTCTAAATGGAAATAGGGGTGAGGAGGGGGAAGGTTGGTCAAAAGAATGAAAGGATCTATTTAGGCCATTTAAGGAATGAGTGATGGGATGAGAAATACAAAGTGAAGAGGAAAGTGAAAAAAGAAAATGAAATAAAAAGAAAATTAGTGAAGAATATAGGAGAAAAGAGGAGTATACTGCGACGTATGGTAAAAAAGAGGAGACAAATAAAAGATTTGGAAGGTGGTGAGTAGAGAGAGAAAAGGAAGGAAAAAGAGCAAACAACGGTATTGAGATGGTAGAATAGAATATTTTTTTAATTTGCCAGGAGTAGAGAAGGAAGTTACGGAGGAAGAAGAAGAATTAAGTTAATTTTAGAATAATTTTCAGTTTTTCGATCTGACGTCAAGCGACTTTTTTTACTGGAATTCAGATTATTGTGTTGCTGTGATGCATGCAATAGATTGCAGGGTTCTAATTGGTGCATAATTGGTCTTTATTTTTAGCAAACTAAAGGAGTGACTGCAATTAAGGAATTTTGATTTCTCGGAAATGCGAGTATCCTCCAGGTTTGTTGGGCTCACCCCAGTTTAGTTGCATTACGTCAGTGAAATTACGACTGACACGACCTCGTGACAACGATCTTAACGAGATCCATTCGTCGCTGAGTTACTTGATACAGCACATAAGTAGGCAGATGCTGACGATTTTCATGAACGCGCGCCTCATAAGCGCTAACCATAAAAAATTTACACTTGAAAAATTATACGGCTCTTTATAATAGTCGTCCCTTCATATTAACTTATTAATTTTCAAAGCATTTCTAAGGGATTTCAGCACAGAATAACGTAATAATAAAATTTGTAGTAGGACATTTTTTTAAGTTTTTAAGTTTTTAAAGTTTTATTCAGACAACTTCGCGTTTTTCAAAGTACATGTATTGTGGTGGAAAAACAAAAGAAAGTTTGACCGATATTTGGTTAAAGTTTATCCTGTGAAGTTAATTTTTGTTGCAGTGAATCTTCCATCAGAAATCGATGTAAATTTTATCTTCTGTTTTTTTGTGAGTAAGAACATGATACCTCAAATTCCAATGTTCTGAACATTTTTTGAGACATTTTGAAAAATTGAAAGGAATTCCTAATGAGTTCAGTAATTTAAAGAAATTGCAAAGAATTTTCACGATTAAAAACAAGCTCTGGTTCTGTCCCTATGTCCCCCCTCCATTAAGCAAAGTTGGTTGGGACTGACGCTATAACTATACTCTTTATCGTAAGATGAGTTAGCTAATTATTTTGAACTCATCATCCCTCCCTTGGAACAAAAAATCGGTTCTGATAGAAACCCCAGTTTTTGCTCTGATGCACACGGAGAAAACTAGATACTAGCAAATAGTTATTATAAATATGTATACTAACACTTAATATCTATATATTATCATACAGCATCTCTAATTTTTTTGTTAATATACGAGATCTTACTGGCTAGTATCACAAGATTTTAACGATATTATAATCTGAGA